>JAQFXM010000033.1:0-94654 GCA_034693345.1 Entomobrya multifasciata | reverse complement strand
CCCCCTCCCCCCTTAGTCCTCCCCTCACCCCCTCCCTATTCTTCACCTCCACCCCCTCCCTATCCACCCTCCCCCACCTCCTCACCATCTCCCTCACCTCCTCCATCCCCCTCCCATGCCTCTCCTCCATATGCACCCCCCAAAACTCCCTCCTCTTAAACCCCCTCCCACACCACACACACTCCCATCCCCCCTCCTCCCTCACCCCATGAATCTCCTCCAAATGCCTCGTCATACTACTCACCCGAACCCCCCTCCCACAAAACTCACACTCCACCCTCTCTCCCCCAAACCCCACCACCCCCTCCTTCCCCCTCATCTCCTCCCTCCTCTCCCTCCCCACCCTCTTACACTCCATCCAATGAAACTCCAGCCCCACCCTACTAAATCTCACCCCCTCACAATACCCACAAGGCCAATAACTTCCCGGATGACACTCCTTCACATGCTTCTTCAACGTCCCCTCCCCCGCAAATCTCTCCTCACACCTGAAGCACTCCACCCTCATCCTCTCCCTCCAATACTCCACATGCTTATTCCTCAAATGCACATCCAAGCTGACCTTCGTCTTCAAAAATGTATCCTCCGAACAAATTGGACATCTCAAATAATTCTCCTTTTTCAGCCCATCTCCATGCACCGCATATTTATGCTTCTGCAGCAAACCATTTCTCAAAAAACTGGCTCCACAGTCATCACACATGTGGGGCTTGTCCCCCGAAGGCGTACTCTTATTCAAAAGATGATTCGCATGATCCCCTCCTCCATGCACCTCTTTATAGTGCTTCCACCAAATCCTGGCCACAGTAAATTTTTCTCCACAGAGTAGACAAGCTTGGTTATCAAAATTGGGATTGTGATGGAACCTCTTATGCTTTGCGAGATATGTGGAGGGATAAAGGTTGCCACAGAGGTCACAGGTCACCTTTTCTGAGTCGGGGAGATTTAAGGATTTTTTTAACAGGCCACGGGGGCCAATGCGGCGGCCCTTTTTGGGGTTGGGGATACCTTTACGGATTTTCCGGGGTTTGCCATCTTTTCGGGGGGCGGCGGAGTGGTCTACTGGGTGGGGATGGAGGGGGTGGCTGGGGGGTGGGTAATATGTGTTTTCGGTGGAGTAGTCGCCTCCAAAGCTGGAAGAGTAGTCGTTATCGTTGTCGTCGTCTCCTCCCTGAGGGGATGCGGGGGGAGGGGAATGGGTGTCGGTGGAGTAGTTGGGTACTTGTTGCTGGTGGGGGTGACCCCCTCCTCCCTCCAGGGGATGATGGTAATAAACTTGGAAATGATTCGGATGGGCTTGAGTTTGATTATAAAAATTGTGGTGGGGGTCGGGGGTATGGGGAGGTGGAAATGAGGTGGTTTGGGGGTGACCTTGGGAGGTGGATGGTTGGGATGATATTTGGGGACGTCCAGGACCTGAACGACGAGGACGACTGGTGGTTGGGTTGTTGACATTGACAGATATGGATGTCGATGTCGACGATGAGATGACCTTCCTAGATTTGTACGCTGATAAGGAGGAGACGAATGGCTTCAGGTCACGGGATACATTGGGGGTATCCGAGATCAGAGCAAGGTCATTGGGATCCACAGGTTTCCTTGTTTCCGGACGGGGTCGATAAGGACGAAAGTCAAAGGTTGGTTGGTAAGTCGCCTCAAGCTCGGCAATTTTAACTTGAATTTCTTGAGGGGATGCCCCCTCTGATTCCAAGCGTTTGCGGAGGTTGTTCCTGTGCCATTTTATGCGTTGGCAGATGAGATACCTTTGTCTTTTTTCGGGGGACTGTAACCTTTCATTAGCCTACAATTAAAAATAAAGTTTAGTTCCAAAAATAAAATATTTCCCACAATTAATAATTTCAATTGGTGACCTTTGACCTTCGTACCTGTTCAATGGTGAGGCCTGACTCGAGCAACCTCTGCAATTCCAGCTTCCTTCTCAATTTCACCCTCTTGTTAACCAAGCTCCTCTGCTGCCTTATCCTCTCCCTCCTTTCCTCCTCCGTTTCCCCCTCCACCCCAGACCCCCTCCCACTCCCCTTCGGCTTATAAACATAAGTCTCCTCAAATTCCCTCACCTTCGCCTCAATCTCCTCCTCGGATATCCCCCTTTTTCTCAAACGACATCTCAAACTCCACTTCGCCGAATTCAGACGTCGGTGCATCAACCTCTTTTCCTTTTGCTCCTCATCCTCCTCCTCCATACTAGCTTCACCTCCATTTCTCCTCCTACGTCTCCTCTTTACCACCTCCCCATCCCCTCCCTGTTTAGGAAAACTCCTCCTCACCCTCCACTTCCTCCCGGGATCCTCCCTCATCATCCTCTCCTTTCTCCTCCGATATCCCTCCCTCAACTTTTCCAAAATCCTCTGCTTCCTTTCCCCCGCCATCCCCTCCCTCCACCTCTTCAAATTCTCCCTCCTCCTCTCCTTATCCTCCTCCGTCCTCCCCTCATATCTCCTCCTATGCCACTCATATCTCCTCCTCCTCTTCTCCTCAATCTCCTCCTGACTCATCTCCGCCTCCCTCGCCATCCTCCTCAAATATTTACTCATCCGCTCCACCCTCCTCTCCTCCTCCGTCATTCCCGCAATTTTCTCAAGTCTCCTCATCGCCTCCCTCTGCGCCTCCTCCCTCCTCTGCTCCGGTGTCATTGTCATCCTCTGCTTCTCCCTGGATTTCCTCCTCTGCTCCCTCTGCTTCTCCAGCATCGCCTCCCTCTCCTCCGTCGACATCTGTTCCCTCTGCAGTGCCCTTTTCAGCGCCATCTTCACTCTCGCCTCCTCCCTCCATTTCGCCCTGGCCGCCTCCAGCTCCTCCTCACTCATTTCACTTCTCCTCTTTCTCCCTCCACTCGATGTTCTCCTCCTCTTTCTTGGCTTCTCCTCCTCCTCACTATCCACCTCACACTTCACATCTACCTCCACCTCCACCTCCACAACAGATCTCCTCTTTCTCTGAGGTCTCCTCATATCCCCTCCAACCTCCTCCTCCTCCACCATCTCCTCCTCCCTCCTCGTCCTCTCCAGCGCCCTTTTCGTCTGCCTCCTCAGTCTCTCCCTCTCCTTTGCCCTCTCCTAAACAATAAGTTAATCAACCATTTAAATCCACAATTAAATCCTCCCAACAATTAAAACATTTAACTAATTAATTTTTTTTTTCTCTACCTTTTCCTCTGGCGTCATCTTCGCCCTCCGCTCCCTCTTTTCCAGCGCCTGTCTCTTCAGCTTACTCAGTTTATCTTTGGATCCACCTCCTCTTCTACCTCCATCCTCCTCCTTTTTCTTTCTGCTTCTGCTGACCTTCGATGGCACCTTTTTCGCCTTCTTCTTCGGTGTCGGTGTCCCCCACTCCTCATCACTGCCATCATCCTCCTCCTCCACCTCCGTTTTCACTGGTGCTGGTCCCGGCGGCACATATTTCATTTCAGGAGTAACCTCCAAGTCACCCTCCCCATCCTCCTCCCCATCCTCCTCCCCATCCCCTCCAAACTCTTCTGATAACACTGTACCGGAAATGGTCGAGCAAAACATCCTCACTAATTATTATCACCTTTCCAGTCACCTACAATTAACACAAAAAACCAATTAGCAATGCTACTTAATTAACCAGCCATCATTTTAAATATTTTCTACTACCATTAGTTTACCATTAGTTAGTTTTTTAATTATACTTACCTTTTAAATCTCTGTGTACTTTGTACATTTAAAAGTTGACCACGTATAAAAATTACTAATTTTCAGCCAAAACTGATGAAACCACTTTAATTGAAGCACAATAAATTTATTTACTTGTCTAAAATAAAGTTAACTGCTTGTTAATACCTAAATATTTCACTTTGATTATCTATTTTGTTCCGTAACTAATTTAGTTATTAAACGTGTTTAGCAATTGTGTGTACATGCTGTGTATACATTCAATGTAAAGTATGAACAGATGACAGGTCCCGTCAGTCATCTGTTCACTTTACAGAGCAGGTATACACGGCATTTTGGTCTAGTAATGTTCACATAACATACGTGAGTTATGCTGTTGGTTTAGTTGCTCATAATTTGAAAACAATGTACACTTTAACACAGATGCTATGAGTTTATACCCTATTGTTTCAAAATAACTTGATTAAAACTTTTCTACGAATACAACTATGGCAAATTTTACTTTACTTTAAATTTATTTATATACTGTGAACTAAAGTTTTTGTTTAAAAGAGACCAGAATCTTAAGAAGTCTTTTATTAATTACCGAAAGCGATGCAATCGCATAAGAGATAGTTAATGATTTGAACATCCTGTCTGTCTGTCTGTCTTGATCCAATTGACACCAAACTTGGTACACACACCTTAGGTCAAGACCTTCCTTGGGATTGGTTTTCAGACCCCAATGACCCCCTTGGCCCGAGATATAGAGGTTCAAAGGTCACATGCATTTTAAATGGCAAATTTTTTTTACTATCGATTCTCATACAGGATCAAAAGCTGATCACATTGGAATCATTTTTGGAACCCACTGACCCCCCTGACCCGAGATATAGGGGTTCAAAGGTCACATGCATTTTAAATGGCAAAATATTTTTACTATCGATTCTCACACAGGATCAAAAGCTGATCACATTGGAATCATTTTTGGACCCCGCTGACCACCCTGACACGAGATACAGGGGTTCAAAGGTCACATGCATTTTAAATGGCACGCATACATAGGTTAAACGTGCATATACGTACTTAAATGACCATAAACGTATATATGCATTGCAAACATCATATTCATCTAATCATACACCGCTTTCGGTAGTTTCTTCTCAGAATTTACATTCTTCTAGTTTTTAGTTTCTTAATTTAAGACATGTCAAAATTGTCGATTTGCATTTTTTTACAGTCCTGGTTCTGTTAGTTTACATTGTCATACAATTAGTTAGCAGTAAAATCATAATGGTTATTATTTAACAGTGCTTTTTAAGCTTTCATTCACAGGTACAGCATTTCAAGGAAAAGTTAAACATCCATGCATACATAATTCTCAGTGACAAAATATTAAAAACTTTAATTTACATTATCTGTTTTATAATTTTATAATATTTTATAATTGTCGCTCGCTACCATTTCAACATGCATTTTTTTGGAAGAAGATACAATAGAAAATCAAATTTATGCCACTGACTATAAACTGATGACTAATAAATTGTTAGTCGAGTAAAATTAATCAATATTTTTTCATATGGCTAAAATTATACATTAGTTCAAAATAAAAATAAATCTCATATGTGTATTATATATATTATTTATGTGTATCACTAAAAATCCATGGCATATCTGTTAAAAATGTGAGTTAAAATCTGTGTTAGATTTTTAAAAGTAGATCTTAATTTACTACTAAAATGGCCGTGTTTTTAGAAATTGAAGTACGCAACGTAAGTACTCATGTTTTGGGAAACAATAGAAAAAAATATGTATTTCTATTTAAACGTTGATTGGTGAGGTTTATTACCGTTGGAATTTGCAATAGTGAATGTTGAGCTATAAAAGATACATATGTAGAACCATTTAAAAAAATACATATGTACATTAGAGAACAAAAAAATGGGGATTTAAAACACATTCCGTTATTCTAGAGGTCGTCCCCTCTCTAGCAATTGTTGCCGTTGTTATTATTTAAAAAGATAGAAATAAATAAAGATTTATTTTTTCAAGCAGCAGAAGATATACTCATTCTTGACTCAAATCTTACTAAGGTTTCCTGTTTGGACGGAAAGTCATGGGAAGTCATTCAGTTTCTTTTATAGAAAGAACCAACTACCGTCTCATGAACTCTGTAAACAAAAATAAAACCAGATCACCAGATGAAAAAAAAACATGAAAATTTTCATGTTAACATTTCATTGTTGAATTTTTTTATGATTTATTTTATGAATGCGTGTGGCCCAAATAATATTTATAAAAGTCATAACCTTACCATCAGGCAAAATTTTACGTGAGTTGCCAAAGGCAGGCATGCCTGCTTGAGATGCTCCTCGATTCGATCCATATTGTAATCCAATGATTTTGTTGCTTTCTGCTAGCTTTTCCGCTGTAAAGTTCCGTTTATTCTCGTCTGCTACTTTTACTCCAAGACGGGGACCCTCATAGCCTTTCTTTTGTGCCTGTGGTAAAAAATATGAAAAAAATGAACTCAATAAATACGCCAAGTCAGACAAATTTAACAAGTACTTACAATTAAATTTATTTTGAGACTTACCATTCCGCCTAATGCGAAAATGCAATCGACGACCATGTAAAGATTCTTGTGCTCGTAGAGGTCGTTTACTTGAAAAAGGTCTTGAGATTTGAGACCATAAGTTTCACAGCCTTTCAGGAACATTTCCAAATTTTCTCGCTTTAAAAATAAAACAGTCATTCATACAATTCGACACAGTTATATTGTATATATTTTTTGCATATTAAATTCGAAATCTAGTTCAGTTTCTAGAATGAAAAGATATACCTGCTTAAAAGGTGCGGTCGAAGTATTAATCTTCTTAACAGCGGCTGGACACAAGCAATTGATTAACCTGAAATTATATTTTTCGTTGTTTTAGATATTTAGCAATCTATATATTTTTAAGTTTCCAATGTCAGTACACTTACTCGCACAAGACCACTCCATCTCTTAAAGCGGTAGCAAAATCCAGTTGATCCCGGATCCCATTGTCACTTCCCGTAACTAATTTTCTTTGAAGAACAGCTTCCACCCAAACCACCGCTTCTTTAGCCCTTTCCAAGCTAAACTTGGCTTGAGATTTCATTTGACATTCACGACTGAGACCGTAGGATGGTCCGTGGAAAGCCATGTTGGAATGCTATGTTTTCGAAATTTCCTCAAGGATTTAAACAATTTTTTAAAAAAGTCACTCAGTTTGTTTGTCCACGCACAAGGGTTTCTACAAAAAATGCGTTTTTTAAAACATTAAAAAATCGTTATTTCACAAGATCTAGTTTACATGATTAATTCCTCTAACTCGGGTTGTAAATGTACCCACTTCCAAAGTTATTTCGGAGTTTTATTCCATTTTAGTCGCTTATATTTTTTACCAAACAACTCGTCTAATTAGTTACCAGTTATCACCATCACCAATCTTTGTTAAACTTGCAAGCAGTGATGCTGCTGATTGAAAAATGCTGACGCTGACACACACCATTGAGCAGTATCCTTCCTTACTCTATTCATGCTATGTCTGTATTTCTTCTACTAACCCAATTGGTATGGCACGAGTCCTGCGGCTTTATACTAAAATTCCATTTGCATCTCATTTCTAATCAATATATGAAAAATTTTGCCATCTAAAATAAATGGTTGATTGTATTACGTGATTTTATAACGTAACCAAAACCATGTTTGAATCTCATATATCCCAAGCTATACTTTATCCACCACCATATGCATTACTACAAGTGAGTTAAATTGAAAACCATATCATCACATTATAATAGAAATCTAGAAAAAAAGAAATTTAAATGTAGATTCTGTAACAAGGGTAGAGGGAGAGAGTCAATTATGGCAACAACAGTTGTTCTTACTGCCATAAATGTACAAGTGTTAGTTAAACCGCTTCTCTCTCTCTCATTTATTCGTAAGGCGATGGCGTAAAAGTTGTCAAATGGTACCGAGACATGTATATACCTACATCTCTATGTAAATTATATATGTATATTCAATATATCACCTCCTCACACACAAGTAATGCAGACCTACAACTATATGTAGGCTTTAAAAAGTTAGGGAGATAATCTATGTCTATAAAAATTTGCAATTTGAATGATATTTTTTTGTCATGTGAAAAATTGCCATTGATAGATTCCTTTAAAGGATATTTGCAACATGGTGTATGTATGTATGTATACTAGTATAATGCCCTTGTCTAGCTCGATTGCTTACTTAATTTACTACCTACATCTTTATCTATCTAAACATTTTATCGATGATGATGATTACATTATGACATACAAAAAAAACCACTGTTTACTCTTTATACTTTTTTCGTTCAGTCAGAAATTCGACAAGGCTGTAAATCGTATCGTATCAAGTGTCGTTTTTTACAATTTTCACGTAGATTTTCACGGGATTTTTTGGACAAGCTTGTATAGGTGTTGTAAACGTCCGTGTTTCTAGATTTTTGTTGGTGGTGGGCCTAACACTTATGTACCATGGTTATTTATAGATGCGTAATTCATACTGACAAATCGTCAAACGTAGATTTTGTCAATTTACGTATAAATAAATTTAAAGAAGACAGAAATAAATTACTCAGTAGACATTTCAAAAATAAATACAAATTTTCTTACAATCAAAATATTTAAAACAGGTTTTATGAAAAAATATAGATTTTTTATGCAACAATATACTAAAAGTCCAAATGTATTAGATTTTTTGCCGATTTTGTTATGTGTACATTTGACTAAATTTCATTTTGACAATATGTCAGGTACTCAAACAAGCAAGTATCTCAATGCTCAAGTACCAGAAGAAAAACGAACGTGGTTTTACTTTCAGAGACACAGAGCCCTTCTTCATAAAAAGCAACAGCATATTGCCCTTTTAAAAATCTCTGACAGATTTTAGACCAAAATAATTTATGAATCGTTTGGGTGTCTCGTCGCGTACGACTTAAAAGGAGTTTTATGAACGTATGGCAAGGCCATTAATGTGAAAAAACATCCTCCTTCTCATCTCTTGGTTTTTGCTGTCGCCGCGGCGGTCAGCGTGAAAAATAAGAAAAAAGCACATTTTCAGCCACAACTTTTCATAATGCTTAAAAAAACTCCATGTTCTCTCCAAACATGCCTATTATTTCACTTGTAACTTATTTCTAGAGAAAACTTAATGATTCAGGATTAATGTCTATAGCACTTTTAGACATGCTGGCGTTGTACTTAATACAAGCTATAAAAAATGCGGTTTTCACTGAAAAAAAACTATCCATTCAAGACCTACGTGTTTAGTCAGGCATTGCATTAAAACAAGCCAAAAGTGTTGATTAAGTTTGACAGTCTGAATTGCGGTGGGTATTTACACCGCAAAAATATTATGACTATTGCAGAGAGCTCTATACAGTTTATTAGAATCGCAAATCTGTCGCATGCTCGATTGCGTAATCAACTAATTCAATAAAGCAAACCGTTTCTCTCTCTTCACTCTTGCCATTCATGCAAAAAAAATTAACGTGAACCAATAACAATTTTTTTCCCAGTTAGGCAGTGAAATTCCACCTCCATGAAAATGATATGATACATTATATACTCAATTATTTATTTTGACTGATGAGTCGTTGCTCTAATTTAATTGAAAAGTGGAGGTGGACGTAAATTGTCATTATATGTTTTTTTCCGAACAAGCCTTTTAATTTGACTGATTGTACAATACTTGAGTAGTACAGTGATTCATGGCAATTTACTCTGAATGAAAGACAACTCAATCATAAATAATCAAAATAAGCAGACAGACAATACGACTGTATGTCATGTGGGAGGAAACAAAACAATGTTTTTAAGTGCAACCCTCCACATTCACCAGTTTCCACTGAGAATAATTACCTATTTAAGTCAGTTGAAGGTAGCGATTCTCTTTTTTTAACGATTGACTAATTCATTTAGAGAAATGGTTAACTGGATAAAACACACGTTACCTAATTTGAGAGGTAAACGCAATGAGGGCGTGAATATACACACACATTTCTTACCCAACATTCCAACTGCTCATTGAGCATTTTTAGAGAATGAATGAACGTTTTTTATGGCTTGTATATATCCTATTCTTCATTGTATTGCTACCTGCTATCTAAAACTCCTTCCTTCCAATTAGCAGAGATCACATTTCATTGCAAGTGCGTAGTATGTAGGTATGCAAGCATAAAAAAATGAGAGATTGAGAAACAAAAAAGACTACTCACCTCACCCTAAATTTTGAAGAAGGGTTCTTTTCCAACTAAAAAGACGTCACAGCAAAAACTTTTGACCTGAATATTTTCTTGTTTGGTTAAAACGCGACCGCTCTTTAGCAAAATTTTCCAGGAATTCTTCTTAATAACTTGATTTAAGGCATGTTTTGTATGAAACCTTATCACAAAAAATAACTGAACAAAATGCACTAATTTTTAAAAAAATCAATCCAAGAATTATCCACACAGGTATAAACTTTGAAAGATCAAGTTGTCGGATTCAAAAGTGCGGTATGGTGTATGGGTATTTTTGCATTTGTCATGAAGTTGCTCAACAGTTATGTGCATATGTGAATATCTGTATTTCGAATGTAAAAACCTCTTTTTTTTAAATCAGGTGTCAAATAACCTGAAATTCTGAAAAAACGTATATATTCAATTGGCAAACCACGTAGCACACCGACCGACGATCTAACTTACTTAGTCCACTGGAGGAATTTTTCAAACTGTGGTTAACTTGCAGATCTGCTTATTATTATGCTGCTTTGCTTCTCTCTCTAGTCAAGTCAACTCAGTCATCACACTAGAAAGATGATATCATGACAAGAGTAGGTAGTAGTAAAAAAATACACTAAAAAACTTAATACGTTATTATGTAGCAGTCGAGCCGCAACAGTAAAGAAACTAAACAAGTGTGTAGAGAACACATTAATATATTTAATACATATTTTTTTTAGATAATATTGTTATGTTACATGAATGAATAAATCGCACATTAACATTAGTAGTATTAGTAGACACCAACAACCATCACCATCATCATCGTCATGATCATCGTCACCGTCATCATCATCATCACAAGACAAACAAAATCCATGCAAGCAGTAGAAGCAGCAACTATTATTATTCCTACAAAAAGAAGAAGAAAATAAGAACATAGTTGTTGTAGTAGTGGCAATGGCAAGTAAAGTAACAAGGCATTCAATAACCTTAAACGATAATACATAATATACTTAATATCTAACGACGACGACGACCAAAACGACGAGGACCAAAAGAAAAAAAAGAGTATTCATGTATGATATGTATATATCTTTCTATCCTTTAGCTACATTTCGCCTTTTTTTTGTTCAATAAGTTGTTAGTGAAACTCCACAAGCTAGAGTGATTCGATTGTGGTGGTGGTGGCGATAGCAAAGGTAAAAAAATACCTGCACACAAGTCAAGTCACTAGTTTTGTGTGTCTGCATTAAAAAAATCCCAGTATTTACATCATCTCTTCTACCACCACCGCCACCACCACCACCATCATCATCGTTAACAATCTTCTTTACTTTTTAGAAACTCCGAGTCGAGTGGCCGAGTTATTACTACGTTCATCATACGCAGTGGCCCAACATAATAAAAAAACAACAATAACAACTGTACTTATATGAAACAATACTAGGATTACCTTTCTTTAAACCTTTTTGCATGTTCAAAAAATTGTCGTATTATTTTTTTTCATATTTTATTGGCCATTGCTTTATTCTGGCTTGGCTTAGCTTGGCCTGGTCCGGCCAGGCCAAGCCTGGGCTGCCTAAAGAAAAAAAGGAAAAAGAAGAACAACGACATTATAAGCTCATGATGATGATGATGATCATGATTACGCTACGACGATGATGATAACGATACATTGCATACAATACAATACACCATTTGACCATTTAATGCAGTAAAGTTGTTCCTTGCATTTTTCAGGTGGTTACGACGGTTCACAAGAGAAAATACAGTCAAGAGAGGAATCAGGAACAGAACAGGAATCGTCATAATAACATTATCAAATCAAAGCAGCTTCGGAGACGACCAAGAAGGTATGATGTGTGATGGAATGGCCTGGTATAATATATATACTTATATATTGTCCATATGTACTTATGTGTGGAATTTTTTACAGGGTTTTAATCTTTCTTTTTTTCTCTGGGATGCATTAAAGAATGAGGTACAAAACAAAGTAAAACGTTTAAGCTAATACCGCAAAGTATGTTTCCTTTTTTTCTTGTGTGCAAGTATGTTTTTTTCCTTGTCATTTTTAGTTATGAGTAAAATTTATTTTCTTATTACTATTATTATAAGCTTCCATTTATTAGTGGGTATTATTTTGTATGCACAAATAATATAATTGTTGTAATACTTTCCTTTTGCATATTTTCAACGAAGGAGGAGGAGGAGGAGTGTATAGTATTATTTTGCAGTTGTCTGATAGACAGAATTAGCAGAAGTAGAAAAAAGAAGAGGAGTGTTATGAAACTGGTAGTTAACTTAGCCATTGCATTTTTTTACAACTCTACATTTTATATACAAGTTAGTTTAAAGATGTAATAAAAAATGAAGATTTCTCCGCTGGCTGTGCTTAATATATGTAATTGCCATTGCTGTATGAAGAACAATACAAAAATTGCTATAAGAAAAGAAGAAAAAACTACTTAAGAAAAAAGATTGTGATGTCAAATGAAGTAAAGTAGTTGTGGTATGCATCAGCATTATTCAGCACATACCACATAGTAAAAAAATGTGTGATAATAAAAAGGCAGGTAATATGAAATAATCACCGAAATGATAAGGGGAAGGACCGAATATGAGCAGAAACCTTACATATAATATACACATCATATTATGTGAATGGGATGGATGCCCCCGGACGGAATCAGAAGAACAAAAGTTGTCTAATGGAATGGAAAAATAATGATTGCTGCAAGAAAAGTTGTGTGAGATGGTCGATTGTCGGTTGGTCATATGCAAAATACAGTGAACTCTTCTAGTATTAAACTGTACCCAGGATTTGGCAAGGTGTAGACTGTGCATTAAGCCATCTTGAGAAATTGATTTTAACGTAACAATTATTTAAAAAATTAACTCAATAAGATTGGGAAGCTCCGAAATTATTTGGTAAAATATAAACACTTATGTAAGCATACATATGTCAAGTTGTCAGTCTACTTTTGCTTATTTGATTGAAAAGATGAAATACTTAAATATGTTCGTGTTCGCGTTCACATTTCGGATTTTGGAAATATGAATGAGTTTATTGATATCTAGCATACCTAAAAAAAGCATACATACATGCATACAACACAAGTATTTATATGACAAGCAAAGAAACTGATGATGATGGAAGAATTTTTTTTATTGTAATAATATATTATGCACAAGCTGCAAACTTGCTCTGACTCTTATGCGGTGTCAGGTCCGTTCGTGGACCTTCTTCACCTTTTTTCATTTCTTAAGATTCTCTCTTCTGGGCTTCTACTACACTTTTGTTAAAAGGGGAAGAGAGTTGGAGCTCCAACATAAAAAACAACAACTTGGATAGATAGATGGATTATGTGCAACTTGGCTTTTACTTAAACTTGCACACAAGCCTTTTTTTGTAATGGTATTAAGTTTTATATGTGAACATACGCTGAATTCATGTATAGCTAAATACGGCTGCATATTTGTTGCTGTAACTTGTTTAAAAAGATTTTTTCTTATGTCATCATCATCATATCTTGATTTTATATTAGTTTTACATATAAACCATGCGATGTTTTGTGCGTGTTTGTGTGTGTGTGTCTACCTGTTCACCACACCACCACCATCAATACCGAAAACCAAGGCAAAATATTATAGTGGCTTAGTTAGATTCGATAAGGTTTATGGTGATGATGGCATGGACGGACGGATGGATTGATGCAATGCGGCTTTAGTAGTTTTTTTTGGTGGCTTAAATTTTGATGATGACTTTTAACAGGTGTGTCTTCCCAAAAAAGGGCTTGCTGCTCACATCACAATCGCCACAGCCTATTTTACTTGGGCAATAATATGACAACCGGACCCAAAGTCGAAATACTTACGCACTGACATATGTGTCTTATGAGTAATTTGTAATGTGCGACCTAAAAGTATGCAGACAAAAAGGATTTTTTAAAAATGAATTGGGGTTTAAAAATATGTCAAAGGGAAATTGAGACTAAAATACAAAAAAGCAGCTTAGATGCTTAAATAATTAAAGATAATTAAAAATAATTTGGCTGGTTTTAGATTTTTTCTAGTCTAATCTAAATACAGAATAAGGGGTTAATAAGTACTGTAAAATTTTCCAGATGAAAAAACGGAATCCCTTGAACTGATGTTTACACAACTTGTATATTTTGTGCATGAAAAGTTTAAAATCAATTAAACTATTAGTTTAAAAAACTTTCACAAATATAAAATGAATTATTAATGGGTAATTACTAATTTCATTCGCATTACACACCATTTAAGCCAAAGAGAGAGGTTAGGACTCGGGAAAGGTTTAATGTTAATGTTACGACATGGGAAGTATGTACATAACATTTACGATGTACAAGCGAGTTTTTTTTACAAAGTAATTAGCTTTTATGGCCGTTTGCAAGCACATTTCATTATCCCTTCTGTAATATCTTCCTAAAAAATTTACACATTGCTAATTTATTTTTGTGAGGTTGAAACCGACATGGAAGGAAAGTAAGCGACAGACCGTGAGCGCCGGAAAAAAAACCTATGAAAAAATGCTGCCAAACAATTATCATTGTGATGACACGACGCTTCTTTGTGAAAACAATGAAAAGAAGTGTTTAGGCTAGTAATTATGTAAGGTATAATTACACAGGGACTATGGCATGACACAAGACCTTTGACGTTTAAAATACAAGGATATTAAAGTTGCATAAATATTTTATTTCTACTGCCAATTAAATTTTAAATGCAAGCTTTCGCAAGCAGTACTGATTCTAGAAAGAGGAAATCACCGGACTTCAATGAATACTTAATAGTAATAGTGTATGCAGTATGTATGTCACCGAAACTTAAAATAATTACAGCGCTCTCAGGAGTCCATACCTTCAAAATAAATTGTTTGGGTTTTTTGCTATCATAAACTTTCGCTAGAATTTACCTATTATCAATTATAAGCTATTAAATACTTTAAAACAGAGAAAAGGTTTTATTTCCTTTTTTTGCTCCGGATATAAAAACACGGGTTTAATTTTAGGTCAATTTATTTAACTTTATGTTTTTAATAAGATGAAATGGATACCTTATGGTTCTATGAAAGTTAACAATGCTTTTTTTAATGCCAAATTAAATGTCCCGATCATTAAATTGAAAGTTTCTTACATGGACTATAAGTACTTGGTTGAACTGAAAAAAAGAATTTTACCCTGTGTAAGTATGTGGGCGGCATTGATGAACAAAACAGTCGGATTCATCACCATTTCAATAAATTCATCTTGAATGTCCTCGCTTTCTATCATAAAAACAAATCTTAAAGTTTCGCATTGTCTTCTTGCAACCCGTCATTATCATCAGTATTCACAAAAGGTGTTTCTGTCTCAAAAAAAAGTGAAAAGCGTTTTTAATGCTAGGTTATCATCGTTTTTTTTGTACGTGCAATGATGCAAACTGGTCATTGACAGAATCAAATGCTCAGGGAGGAAAAATGCACAGAAGCTTAAAGACAAAAGTACATTTTTAGAAATTTTTATTGAAAAATGATAAAACAAACTGGTTAGTTACCACCATACAACATAAAAATTGTACTATTATAATATTTATTTATGATTAATTGAGGAATCAGTCCGTAATGTATGTATTCAGAAATTTAAAATTACTATAACATTAACTAATCATTATTGTTTCACATTTTTAAACAAGCTTGTGTTATTGACCATAATAATCTGAATCCAAATTTTAATATTAACTGCTATAATTATTTAGTTTGTAATAATTAATATGAATACCAATTAATAACAATTCTAAAACTGCTAAACGTAAAATTACATTTGCACTCAAATTAAATATTTTAATTAATCTTTTAAAGCTACTTACATCACAACATTTAATTTTATTTAGTTTGGAGGAATTAAGAATGGTTCTGATTCCAGTATTTCAAATCCAAAAACATCGTCCACTTCCTGTGACTGGTAATTCTTCCATTCCTCCATAAACTTCCAAAGGCTTGGGGACACACATTGATGACACATAAGACGGGATCCACCATTCTTGTCTGGAACACATTCACAACGTTGACATTCCGATGGATGAGCCGTTTGAGCAACCCGACGAGCCCAAACATCTAACATTTTCTTGGTCAGATTTTCCGAAGTAAATCTTGTTCCATTCGTTTCCACTGCAAGTGGTGTGCACAAATCTTTGGGAAGATTCAAATGTCGTTTGAAACTTGGATCTGCAATTAAAGGCCCTCGTTTGGCATGTTGTGCTGTATAAACTCCATTCGCATCGAAACCCAAAATCCTGTTGCTTTCTTCTTGTCTCTTATTGCCCTGATTTTTTAATTTGTGCAAAATGAAGAAAAATATTATTCATCTTTCATTTCAGTTTATACTATTATGAATTGTTTTGTTACCTTTAATGTAAATGGCTTGGGAGTCATCATATGAAGCTTGAAATCATTTTCCACCAGCAGCGTCAATGTATCTGCATATCTAACCGAGTCCCCACATTTCTCATCTCCGCAAGTAAATGCTACCAATGTCTTGGAAACTCCTGCTCTATAGGTCATTGTGGATGCATAGTGAATGGCTTCGTACAAATCTGATTTTCTCATCCCTACAGTATTATCCTTGTCTGGCACCTTGAGTAAAGTGCTATGCGACCACACGTTAGCAGAAGATGTTTGTATGTGAGCATCGTAATGAATACCCACACCTCCGAATCCAACGACAGCATATCGATTACCAGTTATTCCTTCTGCTTTTAGGGATGCTTCCAGTTTGGCAATGGCACTATGAATGTCCAGTTGATCCATACATTCCTTTTCTTCCAATAAAATTACAACGTCAGTCGATGATGGTGGCTTGCGTTCAAGGCTGTTGGTTTGAAGTGTCGCATTTTCCCCTGTCGTTAGAGCTGTACCATCCTCCAATCTGCATCTCACTAAAACAGTAAGAAAAACAATTAATTAACAGATATTTAATATTGAATGATAATGTATTATCCGAAATGTACTTACCACAAGTTGGTGGCATCCATACATCAACATTATGCTTTTGACATTCAGTGACATAAGCACTCATGGAAGTGCACGCGCTTTGTGTTCTACTGGCACTGTTGATATTTCTGGACACATCATACTTGCACATTTCCATAAAAATTCCAGTATCAACAGTATTAAAGCAGGGTCTCAAAGGTGAATTACGATTGGCCAATAAGTCATAGCAAATATTGTCAACGTCTGCAGGTTCCATTTCATCTCTAGCAAAATTCTTCATCCTGCACTGATTTCTGTTTTTGCCCACTCTCCAAGAATAGGCAAAAGTTGGAACATCTGAAATAATTTCCCCATCTGGACTACGGAAATCGTTGATTAATTCATTGTCATAAGTTCCCAATAACCCACCCAGTTTCCCATAATACCAACCGGAAGTAGAAAAAGTGCATACGCTTGGTGATAGAGTACACGTGATTTGGTAGCCACGAGTGTCATAAATATCCAACCTAGTTTCTTGACGACGAATGTACAAAGTGTCAACTTTAGTTGGCAATTCCACCTTTTTGTTGTCCACGGTTACTTTAAAGTTGGCAACGTCAAATTCAACGTTATTCTCTGGCAAAACAATTGTGTAAGATTTTTTGCGAATTGCACCCTCCCTTGTTTCATAGTTGACGATAAAAGCAAAATCGTAAATTGTAGATCGAAGATCTGCAACCAAAACATAACTGCATTCTCCAGCAAACCGGAAGTACTTTTTGTCAAATGTGTAGTAATGATAATCTCCAGCCATCATTGCCAAACCCCCAAATGGTGGCAAGACATCCCTAATCCTCATGTCAAAAATTGGTTTCAAATTTTCAATGTAATCCATAATTTGATAGTACAAGTTTGTAATCTGATTCACTTCCTCGGTATCCTGGGACTGGAGTCTCCAACGTGGGCTTTGAGTGAAATCCACCCATTCGATAATGCTAAGGGATTGGTCGTACTCAATTAAACCTTCATCAAAATCCCAATTTAATTCCCAAGATGGAAAGTTTCGTTGCATGAGACCATCTAAATTTTTCAAAGCATGGCGAACAACATCTTTCATTTTTTCTTCGAGTTCGATAACATCCCAAAGTTTTACCATTGCATTTTTTGTCTGTTTGAGGACAAAGCGGATGTATGGAATTGGTGGAGTTTCCAAGAGCTCTTTGATGTAAACATCATCCAAAGCATTTCGAACAGCTTCAATGTATGGACCAAACAGAGCTTCAAGCTTGTCCAAAACCCTACAAATAATTTAAATGACAATTATAAAGTTAAGTTCTGCAAAATAATTACATATTGATTATTGGCCTTCTCTTCTCACCTTATCTGGAAAAATTCCTCAACAGCAGCAACGTAATCATCAATAGGAATTTCATCAAGCCAGGTAGCATATTCCCGGTAAAGATTCAAAATATATTTGACAAAGCCAACAGCCATCAGTTTCTCCTCCAACAGTTCAATTTTTCCTTCAAGTGCTTCAATAACAGCATCAATGAATTCCTCTACTTCTTCAGATACCATTTGAATCCAGGCAGCGTTGTCATTCCACAGCTTAACAACTATCTTTTCCAGATCATCCCACGACTTCATCACATGCGATTCCAGTCTGCCGTAGTATCTCAACAGAAAATCGGAAATTAATTTGCCCGCATTCATTGCATAGTAGCAAACTGTTTTGCAGGCTTCTTTCACTTGACTGATGGAATTTTTCCTGCAAAGCCAATAAAAAATCTTGATTTAAGTAATAAATATAATCAAAATTTAGTCTGGCTTTAAGTGTATTTTACTTACACAACTTGAATTACTGGTGACACACTAGTGCGGAGGACCTCCACGATATCTTTAAGATAAAAGGCGTTTCTGGAGTACAGTTGCTGAATACGGTTTCCAACCACCTGGAGCTCCTGAACAATCAGGTTGACTTCATAAACAGATATTTCATAAATTGAAGAAGAAAACTGTTTAACAGGAGCAGAGAAAAGATTCCAGTGACCCTCAACTTCTGTTCGGATGGCAGCAGAAAATTCTACAAAAGATGGTAGCACACTTCCCAAAACATTCTTGGACGCCTTGAGCCAATCAAACTCCGCCATTTCATCGAAAAGTTCAGGTCGCCAATGCATTCTAGTAGAAAATAAGTTGGTGGAGTTAAGTCGGAATAAAACGCTGGCATCATTAATGGTCTTCGTGAACTGGGAACGAGAAGCCTTGAAAACAATTTCTTTTGGATGGGGAAGTCCACATACGATGTGAACTTTGTTAGTATTTTCTTGACGAAGTACCAAGTCCAAGTAGGGCAATGACGTTTGAACTCTTCCAGAAACTTGATAAGTCAAAAGAGTAAGTTTAAGACTATGCTCGTTCGATGATGGCTGCATGCTTGTCAGAGAAGATATTGTTTTGGGTTTAGCCAAGTCTCCACTTTGAACAACAAGTTGTTGGGAATTCGAATTTCTTTCAAAGTTCACCGAAAATATTTTCTGGTCTCCAGTGTACAACATGTGAGTTAAAGCTAAATGCTTTTGCTGATCAGTAATATTATATTTCGCTTCCATATCAATCTTTGACGATGGCTGCACAAGTTTTGTCACAAAGCTTGACCAATCTCCACTTTCCCAGAGGGCAGACCAATACAACTGATAGTTTGGATTAGAACAAGGTTTTATGCTAAACTCCATATTTTTCAGAACGTCATGAACAAAAGTTCTTCCCAAGCTGATAACCAATGGCTCATCTAAACCAACATGCTCCAGCTCTACAGATCTCTGAAAGTTGGTTGTTCTCCAGGTTGTACTTTTTACCGATGTCACATTCAATTTTAACCTTTTCTCTGGATTTCTAAACGCATCCCAAGCAACGCCCAAAGTATGAATACCATATTTATCTTCAGATGACTCACTCCTTCCAAAAATCTCCACAGACCTGGATGGCACTTGAAGTTGTAGTCCGTAATCAATCAATCTCTTAAAGCCCGTCGATCTGTCAGTAATGTTAAGCGTATATCCAAGATCCCCCATTCTACCCGCATGAGCATTCCATTTGACCATCAAATTTTGAGCTAGTTTTGAACTAATCAGGAAATGTTCAAACTTTCCAGTAATAATACCATATTCCGCCCCCGCAAGAAAACCTCCTACAGTAAATCCTGTTGACCGCCTGTAAGCATAAGCATCCAATCCAATTGACGATCTTGTAGGCGCATTCAGGTTCCAACAAACACCAGCCTTCAGTCTCATAGCATTCCAGTCTACCTTCTCCACCGCAACGGATAGGGACACTGGTCGAATTGGATTATGAATCTCAAATACTCGCATACCACCTCTACTTACGATTTCCACACCAACTACCCTCTTTTCGTTAAAGTTCACATCCACAGTAAGATTTGAATTTTTGATTAGTTGAGAAACAGAAATTGCCTCATGCATTGTAATGAAAGTGATTGGACTTAGGGCTCCCTTGGAATTCACAGGTCCCCACGGAGTAACCAAATTGAGATGAACTTCGCACAGTTGATGTTCATCAGATAAGAACATTTGCATATCCAAAACTTGACTACCTTTCCAATGAAGTTTTTCTTTAAATGAGAAGTCGTTTTGTAGAGGAATCATTTCAAAATGATTGACCACTTCGTAGCGATCGTTTTCTCCGGCTTTAGCTGACACAAAAACGGTAATCCTCTCTTCCAAATTTTCAGCTTCTACCTGAACTGCAGGACTATATGCTCCAAATGAACCTTGAACTTGTCCAGTGTATCGACTATTTTTCATGCCACTTGTTAATTGAGCGTGGAGAGGAGGAAGATTCATGTACGAGTCCATATTCACATTTACCTCGCCATCCAAATCCAGAAAACTTTCGAATCTGTACCTATAATCTGCATCGAGACGGAACAAATTTTCCCAGTCAGGTTTCCGAAATTCCACGTGGAAACTCTTCCCATTTCCTATTCCTTGGAATGTCTCGATGGCAATGGCAAACGCGGATTTTTCATATTTTGGTATGTTGGTATGAAGTCTAGTAAGGGCTTGCATGTTACCATTACTGTTATCAAAACTGGCATCAAACTTTCCTTCGTAAGTGTTCCAGTGTCCAATCATTTGTAATTTTCCAGAACGCTTACTATTAATTTCTCCTTCACATTGAAGCCTGATTTGACTCAAAAACGGGAATGGTGTTATAACTCTCAATTCCATTTTTCCTGGGTTCTCCATTTGAAGTTTAAACGTGTTCAGTGGACTAATATCAGCGTAGGCTTCCAAGGTTTTCGATTCCTTGCCAATGTACTGGAGTAAAATATGGAGCATTCCTTTGGAGTCGTAATTTGGCATTTCTAGTGATCCTGTGAAGTAAACATAATTTAAAATATAATTTCTATTTATTTGACTTCATTTTGCAAAAATAAATAGTTGTATAAATAGTTTAAATACCCATTGCAGAATATTTTCCGTTTGGTACTGAAATAACCAAGTTCGGTTTCAATTTATGATAAGCCCCTTGCCCAATTGCTTGTATTCCTTCCAACTTGAACATAACATTTGGAATATAGCTGGATGGAGTATGGACTTCCAAATAAACTTCATCCTTGACACACTTGATTCCCAGTGTTAACCTATCAAAAAATGCGAATGGAGTACGAACTTCAATTTTAAACGTCATGTCGCTCACACCAGCAAATGCAGCAACGCCTTCAAGCTTCCAGTGAGATCCTCTAATTTTGATATCTCCGACCAAATCCACATTTCTCGAATTAACCACAGACTTCACATGAAAGTTGAACTCATTTGATGGAAGGAGTGGCGACGTAACCTGTAATTTCCCTTCAAAATCTTTCAAATTCAGACCCAATTCAGCCTCATGATTTTTCTGGAATAGTTGAATCAGCAATTTTGAAAAATACTCCTTTCCTTTCGACGACCACTCCGCATTCAATTTCGCTGGGTCAACTGATGGGGATATCAAGTTAACCGTAAATTGTCCCCCATTTCCATTCTCATCCTTTCTTAATGAGACACTCAGCTCATGGATATTTCTTCTAGCTCGACATTGTAAAGTTGTCGAAATTTTCCCATCATCAATTGTCATGTTACCCCGAATATTAACCCTTTTACCAACCAACAAGGAACTGGACTCTGCTGTCAATTCAAAACCATACTGACCACCTCCACTCCTGTTTCCAACAAGCATAGCATAGTGAGATCCATAAGAGCCCATTGCCTTGACAACCATATTCAAATTGGCGGAGCTTATCGCTGCGTCCCCAACAACTTCCATAATCAGTCTACCTCTCACCGCTGACGCTTCCAAGGCATAGCTTCCGTCTTCATTTTTCATTACCGTGATTTTATACTCATTTATTGCGGTCAATATATGTGGAGCATCAATGAATAGATGACCAGTTACCGTGGTGAGAGAACGTGTTAGAGATGTGCGGAAAGTAAAGTGGGTATCCCATCCGTGACAATTGATGTTTAATTGAACATTTTCTCTGGGATTCAGGATACTCTCAATTTGAAGCAATATGCGTTCCCCATCGTCCGACTTTCCAGAGTAGCTTAAAGAGAGGACTGATGATGGCATAATGAAATCCCACAAAAGATCAAAACGAGCCATTTTGTAATTTAATTTCCCTTCAAACTTGTGGAATCTCTTTCCAAATGACTTTAGGAAAAACTCATAATTTTCGTCGGAAGGAAGGTAAGAGCTTTGGAATTTTGCAAAGATACCAGAATTCAAAGGATTCTCCACACTAGGTAGCTCATATCCTCCAGATAAGGTAGTCATCTGGTCATTAATGTTTAGTGTTCCAATAACGTTCAGATTAGCATAATTCCGCAATGGTTTTCGCAGGAAAAGTTCTACTCCAACTGATGTAAAATGGTATGTTGTAACATTGGTAGAAAGTTGGAGTACCCGTTCAATGTACCGTTCACCTCGGGGAGAATCAAACACACTTGTCTTCAGACCTCCTGATACCTGCAGCTCATGTTCATTCACAATTAGATTGACTTCGCCCCTTAGATTGTGTGGTGCAGTGACAATTGTCACAATTTCCAAGTCCACTTTATGTTTAATTGCTGGAATATCAAGAGAGGCTTTACAAGTAGACTGAGCTCCTTCACTAGAGAGGGATGCATTGAGCATGGATTGTTGTCCATTCAAGTGAAGAACTCCATTTAAGAATGTTGTACTCACTGATGATTGTCCATACTCTGCTAATAAATGTGAGTTGATGTAACGTGGAAAGTTGAAGTACACCTGAAATTAAAATGAAATCTTGATTTGGTTATTATTCTCAAAAAAAAGAAGTTATTTTTTCAATCGTTGATTATGCTTACGTCAATATTGGAGGGTAACAGTTTCACATCCAACTTCATTTCTTCCATGTTAATTTCATTGCCACTTTTCATTTTGACCAGTAAAGTTGGATTGTCCCTCGTTCTTACATAGCTTTCCAAGTAAGTTTCTTTGTTGGTAGATACATTTAGACTAAGCTCCCCATCTCGGACAAAGTGAGTAGATTGCCATTGAAATTCAAAGCTCTCTTCTCCTGAAAGGTTGCCTTCCACTTTAAAATTCGTCTCCCCTTCGGTAGCCCAAGCTTGTTCGTTATTTGCTTTGAGATTAGCTTCAAACTTTAAATTGTTTTCATGACTGTTACCAATAATCAAAATATTTCCACTGTTTTCCATCACCATTTCAAAAGAAACTGGAACCGCTGAATTACTTCCCGATGTAACTGTTACAATACCGGCACCTCGTTTAGTTTCCGCGGTTACGTTAGCATGCCCAGAGATATGGAGCGCAAAGTCATCCCCATCATTATAACGAATATTCAGTTGGGTATGACTTCCTTCAAAGTTGACCTCTGCATTACCACTGTAGCTACCAACGCCTCCTGTATATCTAAAACTGGAGAGCCATTGCTCATTAGTTATTGCAACGTTTCCGGTTAACTCTGTTGAGACCACGATAACTGTCAAGTCGCTACTGATATTCTGGCCCAGAGTTCCTCCAAAATTGAACTCTGCCAGTAAAGCAGGTAAAAATTCCAGGGGCCCTTCAAAAACTATTTTACCATGAAGATCAGCAGTTGGTCTCAAGCTTGCCAATAATTTCCATTCTCCAACTTCATTGCCATTTAAATGCACCGAAATTTGTCTTGTGCCATCATCCTTGTTAAAAGCATACTCCATTCGTAATGTTCCCGACACATCCAGAGGAATAGTTGGTACAGTACTATCTGCTTGCAGAGTAACATCTATTAAACTATTTTCCTCTGATGATGGTACTGACACAGCAAGTTTCAAATTCATAGTGTACACGTCCTGTTTAAAATCCACAACTACAAGTTTGTTCGAAGATGTCAAGTCGTATGAAGTGGTCAACTCCAGGGCCTCAATTAGCGAAGGAATATCCAGTTTCATTTGAAGCTCACTATTAAAAGGTCTCACAACCAAGTGTAGGTTTCCAGATACCAATTTCTCCTCATTTGTATTCGCGTTGATGCTGAATCCAATCTCATTTTTCATTTTCAGATGGCCCTTAGCTTCAAAAATTTCAAAATCTTCGAAAGGTGTTTTCAAACTAGAATCAAAATTTATTTGAGATGCTTGCTCATCCAGGGATGCTTCAAACACAATAGTTTTCATGTCATCTGCCTCCGATAGAGTGTAATTTGCAATGGCTTTAATAGCACCATAGTGAGTGTGTGGAGTGACCTTGTAGCGCAAAGTAATTCCCTTTTCATTTTCTTCCGATCCCGTTCTCATCCAAACATCTAGAAAAGCTTCCTGCCAATTCTCATTCTCCCATGAATACCGCAGTGACTTGCTTCCAACCAAGGCGTTTTTAATATTCAACAAACCGTGACCTCTACTTCCATCACCTTGTAATTTCCAATCTACTTTGGTATTGAGATGATCCATCGATGAAATAGCAAACTCAACGTTACCCTCCGACATTCCTTGCAAATTGAGACGGAATGCTGTTCCATATTCAGCATTACCAGTAGTTGTGGAAATGGCTAAACTCAGCTTGCTCTCCCAATTGGCATTAACCTTAGCTTGAACTGGAAGATATGACAGTTCCGAAGTCAAAACCATATCTAGATTTTTATCCTTTTGGAAATTTAGACGCATACTCATTTCCTTCTTATTTAGTTGGACCACAGCAACCACATTTCTTTCAAGGGAGTTGATTGCATGCTTTAGTGAAATGACGACGTGCTTATATCCAACTAATGGAGTATTCACCTGCAACCTCCAATCTTCTTTTCCAGCTTCCTGTACCCTGTCAACTTTCGCTAGCCACCTTACTTCATGATTTTGGAATACAAGCTTTCCATTTGTCACACCCGACCTGCTGCTGACTTCACCCTCAAAGCCGAAAGAGCCCATAAGGTCTGTTGGTGTTGAAACATTAAAGCTTACCCTTGATGACCTCAGTCCAGTACACAGCACATCTCCATGAATTTCCACATGTCTATTATTCCCAGTCCAAGCGCCATGGATAGTGACTGTACTCGCTTTGTTAACTGAAAATTTCACTTGACGAAGGAATGGCAAGCTTGTACGCATTTCCAGCTTTGTAATGGCACTGGTCAGTTGGGAAAGTGCGTACATTTCATATCGTTTACCATTGGCCTGCACATGAGCGGATATTGTACTTTCCCCGTTGGGATCCACCAAAAGGGATGCATGAGCTGTTGCCTTTGAAGCCAAGAATGGAGATGTCAAATAGGCTGATATATCCAAAGCCACTGGATCGGAATGCTGAAACCTTAAATTCAACTTGCCTTCAGTCTCCCCATTATTTCTGGTAACTGAGAAATTTGCAGCGTGTACCAAGTTTTGGCGATCATAAACCAGCGAAAATTTGATGTCTCTAAAATTTTCCACAGGGGTCTCAATAGCGATATGAATACTGGATGAAGCTGGCTCATCAAATGCAGTTATATTTCCGGATGCATCCATTTCAAAGTTTATTTTCACCTCTTGTCCATCTCCACGTTGAGAGTGGAAGGTGAAGTGCTTAAAAGGAGTATTGTAAATCATCGTAATCACAACAGAGTTCCATGGTGCAAATGGAGTGGACGCTCTCAACTCTGTTCTTCCTTGTTCTATTTCATATTTCAATTCAATGTTATCTGACTTCCCATTAACATTCCAAGATAAAGTATATAATCCTTGGTTATCTGCCGGAAAATCTTGTCGGGCACTCAGGGAAACTGCTTCATAATTCCTTACAGGTGTTTGCAAAACAAGACCAATCATGTTTGGCTTAATGATGACTTTTGCACCAACATTCCATTGTCGATTTGGAGTTTCCATGGCAACATTTACTTCATAGTCTGTTGTAAAGTCGTAGTCAAGTTGAAGTGAATACTCATCCGATGTTAAACTCAGTTTCCCTTTGCAAATTTCATTGTGATGGTGAATATTTGTCTGGAAATCATATTGCCTTTCATTAATTTGTCCTGTGATTGTGATAAATTTTTGGGGTTTCTTGAATTCCCAGTTGCCGGAACAAGACAAGCTTTTCAATACATCTACTGGTGTTTCCACCTTCACGTTGAAATTGGCAGAGGACCAAGCAAGCTGGAATGTGAATTTTTGTGGAGTCACTGCAGACAGTCCATTAATATCTGTAGCCTGTACCTTTTCCAAAAGCAGTTGTCGAAGTTGTGAAAATCCCACGACGGAAAGTTCAGCAAATATTTGAAGTGTTCCTGTTTTACGGGAATTTTTCGATTCAAAACTTCCCTGAATACTTTCCCCTTCCCTTTGCAACAAAAATTTGATTCCTTTGGCAATCGAGTTGGATGAAATTTGACCATCGACGACCACATCCGTCCAGTTTGTGAATGGAGTTTGAACATTAACAAAAATCTTTTTTGAGTCAAGGCCAACAACAAAGTTGAAATTTTGGGCGATTCCCGTTCTGTCCGTGAATGTTATGTAAACTCCATGCTTTCCCATAGAAAAGTCCCCTTGTTCAGGTCTATAAGATATTGAAATCTCTGCCAATTTTTCCGCATTGTAAAATACATGGCCCACAAGCTGACTCATTCCTTCCAGCGCGGCTTCCAAAGAAAACTTGATAGAACCATCATACGAAACTCTTACATGTTTCCTATGACCACCCCAATCGGAATCCATATTTGCCAAGATCATAACCTGGTTATCCTTGAACCTCAGTTGGCCCTCGACATTGCTTCTGGCAAGCTTGTAGTCTACATCCAACTGAAGATCGGCAATTGAAGGAAAAGTTGTACTGGACATTTTTGCTCGGACCAATCCCGTTGTAGGTGACACCTGATAAGTAACATAGCAAGAAATCATAATAATTTCAATCCAAAAATTGTCTCTACTGTATTTACTTTACTTATATAGCTTTGTACTTACCATGCCATTTGCATTAAAGTTGAAAACATTTTCGCTATTTTTTAAAAGATATGTAGTAAAATTGCAGTTTCCTTGAGTACTCATTGCAATAAATGCTTCCAATGGTGGCGTGTATTTAGTCTCCAGGGAAATCTTTCCACTTCTTTCTTCATTTGTTTGACTGGAGTCAAGATTGATTTTGATTATTGTGGTGTCATCCTCCACTGTCTTGATTTCTCCGGATAAAACAAGTTGATTTTCATCCTGAAGGTAACTTCCTGTGAGTATCAGCTCATGAAATTGGTTTGATGCTATTTTAATGCTGGAAGTGTAGCCAATGTTGTTATCTCTCTCAATTTTTCCTACAATCACAAAGTCAGTTTTGCCAAGTATCAGTGCACCCTTAATATCTTCAAGATTTGCAATGGAGAGGTCCACAGAAACATGCCTAGTTGTAATATTGAAGTCATTCAGCCAGAAGCCTTCCTCACTTTGTGGAACCAACCTCATCGTCGTTTTGTGTTGAATATCCATCAAATCCAGCATATTTTGTTGGGAACTCATGGAAATTGATGGGATTACCAAAAAGGCTGACTTGAGCACAAAATCCATATTCCAGTACCGCAATCCAGTTACTTGTATCACCGAAACCATATCAATGACTGCATCATCTTTACAATTAACTTTTACTTTGGTTGTTATTTTTCCATTTGCGTTGTCAAACTCCAGGGTGGCTATTGCAGGGGAGCGATTTGGCACTTGACCCCAAACTGAAGCGGTTTTTTCTTGGGAACCACTAAAGTCCCATTTAACCCCACCTGCTGTAATGGCATTATCCACATCCGCTTTAAACTCTCCAATATACGTATCTGCTTCCTTTTTGCTTAGCAAGTCATAAGAAATGTGGTGTCCCGGTAGCTTCACAATTGTGTGTAAGTTGGAGTCGGAAAACCCATTAAGACCTCCTGATACAGTGATTCTCATTGTTTTCGAGTACCATTCTCCATCCATCTCATGGTTAAAGTTTTGCAAATCACCGACCACATTCAACTGAAACTTTGCGATGGTTGTATCAGCAGTAGGATCTTTTGAGGTGAAGGATATCCTACGATTTGCACTCTCTCCGTCCCAAATCAGGGATCCTTCAACATGCTTAGCTGGTCGCCATGGAGATGTGAATAAACATTCCAAGTTGAGCGGAGAATTTTGATGCTTCACTTGAAGAAGTAACTCTCGTTCGGAACCCCATTGGAATTTTGTGTTGTACGTTGACACACGAGACACGCTGAACTGATGGTTGACCTCCAACGATACCTTTTAATTTAAAAAAATATATAATGAAATAAAAACTTTCATAAACCGTTTTTAAATTCGGCTGCAAACTTACCGTTGGTAAAAACGAGCACCCATGAAAATTTAATTTTGTCAGGTAACCCTCATCCAATCGAATAAAATCAAAATCTAGTAGACTCTCCTTCTCTCCCGTTTTAACCAAAACTTGGAAAGACTTCCTCTTCGCTTTTCTCAGTACTAAAACACTATATTCATATTTCGGATATCCCGTAATGTCCACATCAGTAGAAATGCTGATTTCATTTGAAGTTAACAAAGCAGCAAGATTCCAGCCTCCTGTGGTCTCTTCAAAAGCTCCCTTCAATACAGTTTTCAGTTTTGCTCCATCCTCAACTTTATGATCTAACGAAAAGCTCACTGTTTTGTAGCCTTCATAAGGTGTCACAATGTCTACATCGATATTAGTCTCCTCAAATGAAAATGTGGGCACTGAAACACCAATCATAAATTTTTGATTTTCCGGCCATGTTAGCTCAGCAACTGCAACGTTCTCATCATAACGGCCACCAATGCTGATTTCATCTCCAAAATAGTTGACCACGAGTGCCACCGATTGTGGATCCACGTTTCCTTCCAGCTTGACTATGCTCTCAGGTTCGTTCTCTTTATCCGGTATGATAAGAAGGGTCGCAAGTATTGGCTCAGGTAGCATTCCCTTCAACTGCAGTAAATACATAAAGATGTGATAAAACAAATCAATCATATCAACGATTAGTAAATTAGTCCGCCTTAATCACTTACCGTAGCTTCAACAAAGATGTGATTCTCCAATTGCAAGTCAACTGTCAAATTTTTACCACCCATGGGCGTATTAAGGTAGTGTATCTCCCCATTATACTTTTTCTCATTAAGTGTCACCTTCCCTTCCAATTTGTGTGAATACTTAGTATGACTGTAATCAATGCTTGTGCTCATCCTGCTACTGTAAGGCTTCTTCCCTTCAAACTGAACTTGAAGTCCAACATGACTTTGTTTCTCCGTTGCTGAGAATCCCAAAGATCCAGAAATTGGAACTGGTGTGAATCCTCGTGCACGGAACTCAATATTGTGATCCAGCTTCAAATTATTTGACCGATTAATGTACATTGCTGTTGCTTTCAAATCCCTGGTATTGTTCAAGTGTACTAACAACTCGGCTTCAAAATCCCCTCTCTGTTTTTCGATAAAAGATGTCTTTAAAAAGTATTCGGTATTTGGCCAGGTAGCTGATGCTTCCAGAGATTTTTTCAGGAGATCATCCACTGCACTTATGTATTCCACATTGGCGTTGAATTCGTTATCCGTTGAGGTACGGGCAACAAGTTTGGTATTTAAACCTTCAGTGGTCGTTCTATGAGCAAATTCCAGGCGGTAGTCCACAGCAAATTTGTTACATGACAGGGACGACTCCAAACGAAGTTCGGAATGATCGATTTGACTTTGACGACTGAAGAGTGTGTGACCCTCCCAAACTGTTTTCCCCCAGCCAACCTTAAGTTTATTTTCACAGAAACCTGAACTCGTTTGTGTTCCCCAATAAAGTTCCGCACTGTTGTCAGGGAATTGGGTAGAAGAAAATCCGGCTGTGACTAGGGCTGTTGTCAGGGTACCCTTTCTTGTTCGTTGTATTTTTGCGCTGAGATCGGCAGTATGTACCTTTCCTCGTTTCCAAGAGTATTCCATCGTTGTTTTCGTACTCCAGTGCTCCGGTTTTCTTCGAAGCTGTGAACGTATGTTTCCAGTTAAGATGTATGACTCGATTGATAAAGTAGCGTCCTTTACCTCACCAGATCCAATTATTTCGCCTGAAGTTTTTAAAACAAATTAAATAATACTTCAAATTAATTTTTAATTTGATGTCATTTAATATATTATTTTATATATATTTCATTATACTAACCTGTAACTTTAACTGGCGTTTCCGTAAGATGCTTCAAATTCATTTCAAGTGTCATCTTATCCTGATTAGCAGATTGAGGTGTGGTGTCAATCGTACCTTTCAAATCAATCATAGGTCGACTATGCCATGTAATCAGAAAATGAGGCTTTACAATGTTTCCATCACTTCTGTATCCAGTTGACAGTAAAAAGCTAGTCTTCTCTAGAGACACCAGTGACAACTCCAAATTTTTCTGAAACTGAGTGTAAATTCCCTCCGCTCTTAATACAGTCGAAGCACTTTCCAAAGCCCCAGCAATTTTACCCATTCCCCGATCCAACAAAAAGTCTGCCGATACTCTGCGATTGAACAAACTGCCTGGCGTGTCAAACACTGCATTTAACGTGGTCGTTCCTGGGTCACTATCATATTGGTAGTTTACAGTGTAGCCTGTAAAGTCATCCACTTTCTCCAAGTATAACTTCAAATAAGTTGGTCGTAATGGAGTAAAGGAAATTTTATTTGGAACGTTCATTTCCAAGCAAAACTTCATTCCAACGATGTCTGAAATGTATGATGCGCTGCATCCCTCGGACACATAGTCATTGGATTCAAGTGGAGCCGAAGTTGCATCCAAAGCTTCAAAATTTTCATCGATAAGTACTTGACCATTTGGCCCCATTGTCAAAAGCTGGGAGGAAACATCTATGATCTCTTGTCTGTTTTGGGGAACGTTGACACTAAGCTTGAAAACATTTTTTCCTTTCATTAGCAAGTTTATTTCAACAGCCGTTGATGATCTAAGAGTATTGTGAAGCTTGAGTCCAGAGACAAGTTTCTTTTGACCACCACCGATTTGTATTCCAAGTGTTCCATCCACATTGATCATTGTACTGGGTTTTAGGGTGCCCTCAATTTCAAGTTCTTTGGTTTCCAAAAACCTCCCAACGTTTAGTTTTCCCTTCGCTATAACAGCCAATGTAGCAGCAGTTTGGACACTGAAACTTAATGGAAATCCGGAACAAGTTGCTACTGAATAGCTGGTGTCCAACAAAATTGTTGACTTGGAAAACTCTGATTTTTTACCAGTACTCAAATTATCTAGGATACTACGAACGCTAAACCAGGCTTTACCCGACTCATCGACTACATTGGGAATGGCTGTGTTATCGGTGACTTCAAACTGCTTGTACAAAACTTCATGACCAAACATTCTTGTGTAGAAGAAGCCCCCAGGGATTTTCTCATTTTCAGACCTGGCTTGGTCGTAAAGGTGACTTAAGCCATCGATTTCTTGATTTGTGTCTCGTTTCACTCTACTTGAATCCAGAAACTCTTTCACTCGGTTATCTGGGAGGTATCCATCAGGTCCAAAAAACTTTTCCAAAAGTTGTTCTACTCCATGAGTCCTCATTCCAAATTCAAAAATGTTAACCGATTCACCAAATAATTGAACTGTCAAGTTCAGCATTCCACTCTTGGGTAGAAACGACTCTTCAGTGAAAATTATATTGGAGTCCAAGCCCCCACCAACATTCCAATCCTCCCAGAACGTAGAAGCTTCGAAGTTTCTTGAAAATTTTCTCGCATCTGTACTGAATTTATTTTTTAAGAATTCATTTGAAACCATGTCCCTAATTTCTTGTTTCTCTGGTCTATTCGTTTCTTGAAGATTGGTCAGATAGGTCCAAACAAAAGACGCCACTAAAATTTAAAAAAATATTTGAACAAAAAATTAAGTTCAAGATTTTCACAACAAAAATGTCATCAAATGCCCGGATTTTACCTTGATTTACGGGCTCAGTGTACAGAACTGACTTGACAAGCTCCATTGTTCTTGGATTAGCACATCTCATCAAAGCCAAAAAAGATTTGATTCGAACTTCGGTATTTTCATGAACATCAGAGAACTGTGGCGACACATCGTCAAGGTCATAACTTTTACATGCAAGTCGTCTCAATGAATCTATCGCTGCTAAACGAATTTCCACTGGATTATTCTTGTCATGAATACACTTCATCACAATTGAAGGACTCCTGCCCATTAACTCCGCCACTGGTAACACTCCCGCGTTGCCTATAGCCTTCAGCCTTAGAACAACTTGGCGAATGTTTTCTCCACTGACATCTTCTATTCTACAGTCATTTCCCAATGGCGAGGTTATCAGTTCCAAGATGTCGTTCACAACAATTTGTTCATTGCAATTGGGATGGTATTTGCAGTATGAGTTCACCAATGAGGATATTCCTAGCAGTGCTTCCATTGATGGTTCGCTTTCCTTAATGAGAGGCTGAATAATAATAATGATAAAAGCTATTAGATAAATTTATCAATATAATTTTACAAAATCATTCCGATAAATATTTACCGTAACAGCTTTAATCATTTCCACTGTCGGATGCTTTATAAACGCCAAAGATATTAGCCAACTATTTTGCTCATTTTCCCCCAGCAAGTTTTTCAATGTCAGGTCCCTTAGAACTGCCAATGAAGAAGCTGTTCCAACAAGTGGCATTGCCTCCATTAAATATTTCACCTTGGAAGTTTCATAAACACTGTCAAAAGCAGCTCGAATGCTTGTTTCACTCGAGCTTCGTAAAGTCTCCACAAAGTCAACAAATAGCTGAGGAGCAGCTTTATTAACTTGTGGAAAACTGGCTTCATCTAAAAGATCGATAAACCCAAGTAAACGATTGGTATTATCGGTAGTTCCATCAACAGGTTCCTCTTCCTCAAAAAGGAGATCTTTCTTTACAAATACACCGTTATCTGTATAAACATAAAATTAAATAGTTTTAACCTTAAAGAATTTATCCATCATTAATTATTCCAATATTTATACTAACTTACCATCATTATTGTACCGTTGTGCAGAATGCTCCGAAACATAGGTCAAACTTTGTGCGATTGTTGTTACAGAACCACTATTTCTATCCTCAAATGGCTGGAATCGTTGCTCCTCTTGACACACACTATTTTCAATCTTTTTATTTCTCACTGTTTGCGTACATTCCACTTTGCCCGTGAGCAAAGGGATATTTTGAATTGGAGAGCTGGACGAGTATGGAACAGACTGAATGGAAGAAAACTGGCTTTGTCTGGAGGTGCATTTGGTAAGGTCCTTGGTCTTCTTGTAGGTGACTCCACCACCCCATACGGTACCCTCTAATGCGTAGTCAGTTGGACATTTGCCATTAATGTCAGTCTAGATATTTTTTCAGATTGCATTTTGTTTTAAATTCATTTAAAAATGGTTACTGATTTTTTGCTAAATTCTATTTACTTCATGAACAAAACTGGAAGAAGACATATCATCCATCGAATTTTGAATCATGGAAACAAGTCCACGTTTCACATTGACTACCCAAACGTCATCCTCTTCATGTGCACAAATTTGTTCAACTTTTCCATCTTGGAAACCAAATATCAAGGGATGGCCCTCCAACTGTGACTCTTGGTCCTGGAAGGATTCCAATCGTGTGTAATCATTGGATCCTTGCGTGAGATCTTCAAAATGTACATTTTTCAGTTGCAATTTCAGGTCACATGAAGATAAAGCTTCGATTTCCGCCTTTACTGTTACTCGGACATGACTCTTGTGCTCGGAACCTTCAAGAATACTTGTTTCTATATCGGTTGCATAGTCATAAACGTACGTAGTTCCAGGATTGTAAAGAAAGTTCTTTGCTTCTGCATTTTAATAAATTGCAAAATCATTTTAATTAATTGTTTTTTAATTCACCAACTCCTCCATGTGCAGTACGATTTTAATTCATAAACATTTTAAAAGGAAACATCACCTTTACAAAAACTCAAGCATTGTGGATAGGACCGCTGCCCAGTAGGACCTGTAAATTTAAAATGGTTCAAAATCATATGAAGTATTTATCCTGTTCTGTTTAATCTAGCCATTTTTAATCATCAGATTAATAAACTCAATTAGTTCATTTACATTCAAGTCGACAATATTCTAATAGATGGCGTACTTGAAATTGTTTACTTAACCAACGTGAAAAAACAAGCAGAAGATCAATTTATGAATTGAATCACATTACATATTTCATATATCACCTCAAATCCAAAAAAATACGACGTCATTTATCCATAATTGATATCAAAAGTGTCAAAAATATGAGGAAAAGGAGTTGTTTGTCAAATATTTTTACAACAAAAATAACTATTTTATCTTTTAACACATTTTTCTTCTCTCAAATCTTTCACTTTCTGTAACTGATAAAATAGGTGGTGGTAGTGGCAAATGTAAACAAATTGCCATGGTTATCAACATTAATCATCATCCAAACTTGCTACAAAACAGTGCATTCAACTTTACGTTACATCGTTTTTGGTAAATACATCAAATTCTTTGGTGGATTTAGTTTTCAATGAAATACATGTAAGAATTCTAAATGCAAAATTCATTTCTTCATAAACACTAATGGCCTATGCTTCCTTTGCTAGTTTCCAAAAAATAGCAATGCGAACCTAAAATTATTCCCCGTGTAAAACTAACTGCAATTCATTTTATTTAGTACTTTATGAGTTTTTCATGTCATGTGACTGTCATATGCAAAGTTCAAACCAAGTAAGCATTATTTCGCAAAAAAAATCATCCAAATCAGCTAAAACGTCAGTCGGAACAATGATTGCTTTCATCTGTAGCCATTGCAAGAGATTTACCATGCCGATTTACCAAGAACTAACCATCCATCATGCCAAAGAAACTGATTCAATTCATTATGAAACAAGAACTCATGTAACCTTCACAGTGCTGGTACCGTATTCGTCATAAAACGTTCAAACTAGTTTTAAAAAACCAAAAGTTAAATGAACCGTCAGATATGTTGTTACATGAGAGCTTATAGTGATCAGAGGATGATAACGAAATCTGAGACGACAAAATTATAATTTTACTTGGAGACAGTGAGATCTACAAAATGCGCATTCATGTGACATTACTGCCTGATGAGATAGCATGAAAAAAATGCCTTCAAGTTGTGATTTTGTCAGAAATTTTTAGCACTCGACCACGACATGTCCATGGTCAAATTAAATCTTAATACCTTTCTGAATTTGTATTATGTCCCAAAAATATATAAATCATTCGATTTTACCGATTTTTCGTTAAAATTCCAGTTTCATTCTAAAGCGTAACAGGACATGGCGTACAATAATTTTACATGGGGCAACACTATACTTTTAAATGATCTCACTTGAAAACCATATTTGACACAAACAAAAGCATGTCACACGAAGTATAATGCTTTAAATACAAATAGCTACACAATAACCGCAATGGCTTTGACACAATTAAATCCTCAACCTTAAACAGGATGTAACTAGTTGTTAACGACTAAATCCTAAAATCTGCGCAACCAAATTAACCTTAAGGTGTGGATTCTCAATTTTGCTAACCAATCCACTTTCACACTGTCACCAATTGAATTTAAATGTCACCCACGCTTCATATGAAATGTAATTTAGGTACCCAATAACTACTTAAAACTAATTGCCCATTCTGAGCTAATTACATTTCATAAGTAAATAAACAAGAATAATTAATTAAATTACCTGCACTAGAAAAATGCAAAGTCAACAAAACAATGCTACACAAAAACTGTATTATTATTACAGGCTCACTCGTCAACACGAGTCTAGCCATTTTGCAAAATCTTGGAATTCAGTAATTTTATTGAGACCAGTTTGGTGAATGATGACAAACTGCGAGAGTAACCATAATATTATAGCTGATTAATTAGTATCCATCCGAGGACAACCAAAGTAATCAGCATCAGTTCCAGATGAACTTTGTACCGATATCTTTGTCACATTAAAATTGTGACAACCTCCCACACTCTTTCTTCTTTGTTTGGTTTACGGGAAAATGCATTTGAAATCATACAAGCAAATATACACTGTACATTTTATGTGTCTTAACTTCATCTTTCCTAATTTTAAATTTAATATCATATGATTGAATATACAGTAAGTTCATTAGAACGGTGAAACACGATAATCATGTATTGCTTCACTTTTTCCAATAAAATCTCGTGGTAGATTAATGGATAAAAAATATAACATGCATAAATGTAAAATTCACTTGCATACATATCTGCACCCGAATTTTCTTAATTTTTAACGAAAATAACTGTATTAACGTATTTAAGTATATCTTGCGTTTGTTTACTTAAATGAAGCGCTTTTATTGATATGACCTGGCCTGTGTTGTGTTATCTTTTTATTTAATGAAAAGACTCTCTGAAACTGTGAGGGGCACAAGAAGCTAAGATAAGACATTAAAAACTACGCATAAATGTGTTTTGACTTGATAAATAAATAATTAAAACAAGTCAGATGAATAGTCTTAATGAATTTAATTGATGAAATATATTTATATATGATATAAAGTGATTGAAATGCGTTTCAAGTTTTTTTTGTCCAGTCACTTTATTTTCTCGCCTTGTTTTTCACTTTTTATTAATGATCATCAAATTATGATTATATTATAAACAAGCGCGTGCATTTTCCACACTATGTAGAATGATTATAAATAAATAAATTACACAGCAGAATGGAACATTACATTCAACATTTTTCGTTAATTCACCTGTTCTTTCATATTAAGTATAACAATTAGTTTAAAACATGTTTATTTTGTTAAATATCCATTAATTAAGACAAAACGACTTTTATGCTACTACAAAACTTAGCATTTATATAATTTTTGAAGGGTCAAAGGGCAAACTTTACTCGTGCAGAAGAGTAATTGAAAAAAGATGAATAAATTTATTATATTTCTTTCGACATACATTTTGAATTGCGTCATTTTTTTAGGGGAAGGAAAACATTGAATTTGTTGGCTTTCAAGCTTTCTACTTTGGTCTCCTTTGTTTTCCAAGCAGATGAGTTTCCAAACCGAGTACATCCGACTTTCCGTTTGCGGGAATCGGGTTTTCACCAAACCACTATTCCATTAATGGTAAAGCCATATTATATGGTATGTTTGCCAACAAAAAAAATATCTAAACGATTTTCCAACGTGCTCCTCGCCATTTAACCAAGTTACTGCCTAATAAACTTTCATAATTTAATCAATTATTAAAATGATTAGCTAATGTAGCATTCATCATTACCAATTAATCATTGTTTTGTGCAATTGGAGATATGCAAGTGCTTAAATGAGTCATAAATATGTACAAAGTTTTTAGTGATTTTCGCATTACAAGAATGAACTTTGGGGAAAATGTCGACAAAAAGTTGGGGAATTGTTTTCATAAGTTTCAAAAATACAAGAGATTTCACATTTAGCAGAATGGCTGTGAATATTTGTGATCATTCACTTTGTTGAGATTCCAAGAAACCAAAGGAAAAGCCTAAACATATTGGGATACACCAGTAAGATTTTAGAATAAATTATATTTTTATAAGATACTCAAGTAGGTAATATATTTTAGTGCATGTAACCCTTCTTTCATTAATTAACCGCTTTAAATTTATTTACGACACACTCTTCTCTCTGCCCGTTTGAAGAAATAAATTCGCACTCCATCATCATGTGTGGCGTGGCGTGTGGTTTGTTTTGAATATTTGATTGTGATACAACTTAAAATTCAATTATGATATCATTGAACTTTCAAATAGAATCATTTTTTGTACAATCAACTAGGCTACAAGTATATAAAACTTAACTTGTTTGAGTAAGAATGAACATTGAAAATTCCTTACTCCAAACACAGAACATACCATATTTATATTTTCTACTCATCAGCACAATTGGACGATAATAAAAACCAGAACTATGTAGCTGACTCAACACATTAGTTCTTTGACATGGTTCGTCATCCAGCCATCCATTCACACTATATAACCTTATTGCACTCATCAAATCATTATAAATTGTCACAAATATTCATACGTATGATTTTGCAAATTGAACATGAGAATTATGATTGATAAAAGCAATACGTAGTGAAACATTGTCGTTGTCAGTGATATTTTGTAATCCTTTTTTTGGTGGATGAAAAATCTAATGTAAGTCCAAGCCTATCTGTAAGTATACAATGTGTACGGAAGTTAAATATTTGCAATAATTTCTTTGTGGTCAACTAGTCTTGTAGACTGTAGTTTACTCTTGTAATACCTCTGTCAATAGTAATATTGGTAGACAAGATTAATCATAATTCATAATTATCAACCGTGTCGTGTCAAACAACGTTGTATGCATTCATTACGTCAGTACTCAGAATTACGACTTCAGAAAAAAATGTACGTATGTAGCGAATTCGCAGAATATTATGAATTATAATGCATTTTATATTAAAGAGTTACACAAGCATAAATTAATATATATTTAGGGAAAATTTCTTGACTTGCGTGGGTGGGTGTAAATTTGAGTGTATAGTAAAGCTCTATACAAACAAACGGAATAAACACACACATTAATTAGATTTTTTGCTATCTAATAATAGCCAAACTAGCAATCAATAAAGTAGAATTAGTTATTTCAATGACATGTCAATATCAAAGATTAAAAGATAAATAGTGTACTTATTTGTCTTATAAGTAGCTGGATAAATACTAATTTTAGTTCAAAAAGGGTTACAATTACAATTCTATTTTGAACTTTGTACTATTTATACTAAACACTCCAACATAATAATCGTAGCTAATGCAAAAGTACATACAAACAGTTTCTTATATTTGTCTGTACATTTCTTTAAACATTTTGACACCCATGAAATGTGCAAAAACGATAATTATTCACAGTTATTGATTAGTGCAAAAATTGTTTTCTTCATTACTTTTGGTCTGCAATGTTTTAATTATTGAAACTGTTAATTACAGAATTTAGGCAAAACCATAAATGTTAAATATTTGTTTTCCAACATTTTCCTCGTTAATGAGGAAGAATTGAAAAAAATACTTTTAAACGTGTAATTACACTTTTTTCTCTAGATTCGGTACTCTTTAACTTTAATGTTTCTTAATCCATCGTACACATCTGTCCCTAAAAAAAATCTGTTTCTTCTGAAAAAATCTTGTCAAGTTTCCATGTTGACAAGCAAGCTAACCTTTTATGATAGAAGACAAAACGGGAAATATGTCAGACAACACTGGACTCATTTAACTTGTTGAGCAAACATAACTAACAACTAACTAAAATCTATATACATTCGCATTCCCATGCACATAAATTACGTATATTATAGATTCCCTGTTAATTATACTACATTAAATAGATATACATGTTCCGTTTGCCCAGGTTAATCATTCAATCATCATGATACCTGATACCATTTTACATTCACATATTTTAACTACTTTTCAGTGTAAATTTTATCCATTTTTCAAACTTTTAAACACCAAAAGAGAAAATTCTGGATGTTTATTTTTTTTATAAACTGTAGTAATATTTATAACTATTAAGAAATTTACTTCCTTAATTGCTCTATACCGTCCTGGTATTTTTGTCATGGTTTAGTATAGACCGGAAACTGGCTGTTCCAATATTAATAGTAATAAATCATCCAAAATTCACTTCCTCGAGAATTTCAAACCATTATAAAACATTTTTTAAATGGCAATTTTAAATTGATTTCATAATTTTGTAGAAATAATATACTGCACGAGTGAATACGTACTTCCACATTTAGAATAATTGTTAGAGAGTGGTGAATCACGTCGAAATGACTGTTTAAATCGCTTATTGTTATTATTATACTAATTCTTCAGGGTTTAAAGATTGCCACAAGAAAATTCCCTTTTTTTTACAAAGTTAGTTTTCAGGAGGAAAACATATTTTGTAATCCTTCCAACATTAAACCCATTATATTTTGTTTACGCAATAACGTAACCAACCACAGAGATACATTATACAAAAATGGTTTACCAGATTAATGCATACACCATTTTTTTTACCATAATGTATTTGTGCACACACAGCAGTGACTTTTTTAGTGCAAAGGTCAACCTCGTTGGTTCCCATTACTCTCTGCTTCAATAAGCATTTTTTATCATATGAAAGATATCTCATCTTCGTCATCAAAAATCCATTCATGGCTCCTTGGGATTTTTCCGTTGCATAAAAAAAAGAGTCAAGACTTTACAAAAGCTTTCAGGTGAAATAATTTATGTGTGGTTTTCTTGGAGTGGCGGATGTGAAGAATAACTTTATTTTTTTTACGATGATGGGTATCATCATTATTGTTATTATCATCAATTCAGGCATTCATGGACTTTTTCTTCTTCTTCTTCTTCGGTGTCCCAAATTGACAATGACAAGTTATCAAACAAAATCCTTCAATAATGAAGTATTGCGTAATAAATACTTTTTAAATTTCTATGATACACGGATTGTTACTCAACTTTTCTTTACGCTCGTTTTTACTCCCTCCATTATATTTTCATTGTTACATGTTTAAAGCTCATTTTTAACTTATATGTTATGATAACGATAATTATACAGTACACACATTAATAATAAAGGTTACTGTGGTATTTCGGTTAAACATGCGTACAAGGAAATGAATAAAAATGAGAGAGGATCAGAGAATAAAATCTTCGTTTTTTCCTTTTCCACATCAAGTCAACATGGTCATCCGTCATTTATTCAGCTTAATCGTCAGAGAGGGTTGCATCAACATCAGTCTTCAAAAAAGGTTATTGTTTCGCTTGACTTGACTTGGTATACATACAAATACACACAAATATTTCTTGTCAGTTTTAACATCTTCCCTTTCAACTAATTTTTGTAGGTTTATAATGAACATATTCGCATACTTGTTTTTTAAGAACTTTTAATAAAACAATCATTTTATTTTGAATATTTTACTAAAGCATTGTAATGTAAGCAGATATACGGTAAAAGCATGTTCAAGTATTCATTTCTCATCAAAATCTACCAGTTTAACACTTTAACATTTTGACTGTCTAGTCATTTGGTTGGTTTTGGTTTCTTGATTACAAAAAAAAGCAAAAGCAGAGCAAGCAATAGAAAAAGCAGGTCGACTTGACAGGCAGCTCATCAACCAATTGAACAACGAAAAATGAAATCAGAGAGACATACTATCATATATAGTAAAACTATTTTTCATTCTTCTCTGAGTATGCCTCATGGCATGGCTCATTCATAATAATCATGATCATCATCATCCTGACGATGAACACAATAAACTAAAAATTACATGAGAAAAAAAATCATCTGCTATGTCCTACACTAATGTTTTCTACAACTTTCATCCTTTTTTTCCCCTTATGCATATAAATCTCAGCACATTCAAAGAATTGATGAAGAAGATGCAGAGATGCATTGAGATTTTTTGATGATTTTTTAAAAACCCTTCTTGTATGTGTGTAAAAAAACACGCTTAAAAATTTACACACACTCACATTCACATTCTCACACACATGCACTTTTTTTCGGCCTGTGACTTGTAAGAGAACAAAACTGGTAGCAGGCCACAGGCCATAAGATCAGAAAATTAGGATGATCATCTTAGAAGCAGTTTTTTCATCAACAGGAATCTACTATACATTTTACTTAACTATTAAGATTACAATGTAGAAAGATGTTTTGCAGTGATAACAGCGCACAAACAAAGCTATATAAAAAAATTCGACTAAAAAATCATAGGATAAAAAGGGAGAAAAGTTATACACACAAGTTTAGTGATGGTACCTATGAGAGAGGTCTTTTGTGAAAAAAAACTGGCATTACTACTACTACGCAACGCACACACACACACAATACCTGAATATGCGGTGGTGGTGGTGATGGTCGAGATTTTTATTATCTTTGAAAGATGGGCTCATCTCTCTCAAGCTCAAGAAGGAAAACTTTTATTATGATGTATTCTTCAACAACAGACTTGACTACTACAATGCAACCAGTGGTGATGGTGATGATGGTTGTTATGTTGTGATAGTAATGACCATTAGTAAGTCAAGTTACACTGCTAATACTTTTGAACAAGTTACTGTTCGTATTATATTCATTGTATGCCCTTCTTTTTTCCTGTATAATAGTTAGGATGTGTGTAACATCAGTGTTTTTCTCACACAGTTTTAATGTACATATATATATTTTTCATTATGCATTTAGTAAAGTAAAGTGCATGATGGGTAGTAGTCAGTAAGTGACATGACAATTGTTGTTTTATCAGTTGGGTAACATGCTTTTTCCGGATTGCCATATCCCTTTTAAATAGACTGAGAGATCCAGTTCTTTCAGCTCAGTTAACAATTGTATGCAGGCAAGGCAAGAGAGAGAGAGAAGAGAAGATTTCATGCAAATTTTGTTTTTCTTAGAAAAATTTAAAAGAAGAATATATCTTTTTTAAAGTTAAGACCTGAAATATATATATATTTTTCAGTGTAGACCTTTTAAACAGTTTTGGCCTCATTGGTACATATTTTTTGAATACAGGTGGATTAACAAGAAGAGAGTTTGTACTACAAGTGCATATATTGTTTTTATATTGAAAAAAAGAAAGTTTCCTCGGAACGACATACAACAGTATTCAGAAAAAATATATTGCCTTCCGGTTTTATAATTTGGAGAAAGTTACACAAGGAGAGAGAAGATATATATTAAAAAATGAGTTCATCTGAGAATAAATCCTGTTGGCCTAACAATGTGGGTATCCACGCGATAGAAATATACATTCCTCAACGCTATGTGGATCAAACGGAACTTGAACAGTTTGATGGGGTGTCAGCAGGGAAATATACGATAGGATTGGGACAAGCCAAAATGGGATTTTGCACGGATCGTGAAGACATCAACTCACTTTGTCTGACTGTCGTGCAAAATCTCATGGAGAAACATAAGATTGGTATGATAATATAAAAATATATAATATGATAGGTAGTTATATATGATCTTCATCTTTAAAAATAAACTTGGCGTATATTATGTATATATTTTTTTATTCTGTCTCAGGATACAACCAAATTGGTCGCATTGAAGTGGGAACAGAGACAATCCTGGATAAATCCAAGAGTGTGAAAACAGTTTTGATGCAGCTATTTGAAAAGGCTGGAAACACTGATATTGAGGGCATTGATACCACCAACGCTTGTTATGGGGGAACCGCTGCCCTCTTCAATTCCATATCTTGGCTGGAATCAAGTGCTTGGGATGGTCAGTTGAGAAATATATTTTTTCGTTGCAATTTTTTCCCCTTAGTCTTCTATCGATTTTGTCAGACGATAAGAAAAAAAATGTTAATCTGAAAGACATTGCCATTTCACTCTTGACTCATAAATTCATACAAGTGTTTTTTTATACTCTCGTATCTTTCACACGGTCATTCATTCATTTTGATGGTCATATCAGTTGAGACATATAAATGACATGAGAAAAAAGAGAGACGATAATGCGATGTGAGCAATTAAAAATATGTAATATTGATAATTATATATTTTTTTTTACTACACTGAAGGCCGATATGCTCTGGTTGTATGTGGCGACATTGCGGTGTATGCCACTGGTGCTGCTCGACCTACAGGAGGTGCTGGTGCTGTAGCAATTCTTTGTGGACCTGATGCTCCATTGGTGCTTGAAAGAGGTTCAAAAATATATTTCTTCCTATTTCGCAAAAAAGAGAAGAAATATATCAATGCTAAATATTTAATTGTGTGTGGAAATAGGCTTACGGGCATCACATTCCGCTCACGTGTATGACTTTTACAAACCTGACCTGGAGTCAGAGTACCCCAGAGTTGATGGCAAGCTCTCCATTCAATGCTACTTGAGTGCGCTTGACAAATGCTACCAGGGATTTAGTAATAAGGCATTGGTTAAAAACTCAGAGAAGATTTCCCTCGAGTCTTTTGACGCCGTTGTATTTCACTCTCCATATTGTAAACTGGTTCAAAAGTCGCTAGCACGGTTGCTTCTCAATGATGTCATCAGCTTCCCGAATGATGAGCTCACAAAGCGATATCCCGAATTAGTTGGTGTAAAGTACGGAAAAAAAATTAGACAACTAATTATTATGCATACATGAATAAACCATTATTCTAAAAATGGCTTATCTTTCATTTTTATTGGTAAATCAGGGACACCAAACTAGAAAATTCGTATTTTGATCGTGATCTGGAAACCAAGCTATTGGCCAACTCGAAGCAGCTCTTTGAAAATAAGACAAAGGCTTCCCTACTTGTGGCTAACCAAGTGGGAAATATGTACACTGCCTCAGTATACGGTGGCTTGGTGTCATATTTAATCTCCAGAAGTGAAACCGAGCTTCGTGGTAACCGAATCTGTATGTTTTCTTACGGTTCTGGTCTTCAAGCGTCCATGTACTCTTTTCGGGTTTCTGGTACGTCAGATAAGCTTTCACAATTGTTAGCTGGGCTGGCTGAAGTAGCTGGTCGTTTAGACTCAAGAGTCAAGGTGGATCCCTCGGATTTCGCCAAGACAATGTTGGTGAGGGAGGAAACTCACCATAAAGGTATTGTAAATTCAATACGCAGACATTTATAATTTTTATATTTTTTGACGAAAAAATTCAACTTTTTTTTTCATTGTAGCTCCATATACTCCTTCTGGCTCTACTGAGGACATGCTGGAAGGCACCTTTTATTTAGAGGCAGTTGATGACATGCACAGAAGAAACTACAGCCGGAAGTAGAATAATAATATATTTAAATATAAGCAGAGTGCAGATAAAACCAACGAAAACTACTGACAACGATATTTTTTTCTTTCAACAATCCAACCAAAAAAATTAAAGCTTTAAACTAGCCCATATTATTATTATGAATGATTATAAAAAAGAATGACTTGATATTTCATTGCTTTAAAAAATGTTTGTACAGGTAAAAAAAATACATACATAGGTATGCCAATCTAGCTGCCTTGAAAAAAATTATATATTTATAGTAAACCAAATAGAAAAATTAAAAAATGAATAAGGAAGACTTTCACTCGAGTATCTGACAATTATTGTTTAAAAGGACGACGATGATGACACAAACAAACAGCTTAAAGATTTATGGTAACTATTCTCCATCTATTTTTGGGGTACAACAAAAGGTGCAGTATAAAAATTAAACCAAAAAAAAACTAAAGCATATGAGTCTCAAAAAATATTATATGGATGCTTTATAAAACACAATGTCAATTTTATGTCACAAATTCAAGTTTGTTGGGTATGCGATTTTGGTGAATGAGTGACTGATGATGATGCATATATTTCTTAGTCATATCAAAAAAGACCTTGATACAATTTTGAAGTATTTTTTCTTTATAAAAAATTGTTATATTCCATTGACCAAAAAATCAACAATAAAAAAAACTATGATGACTTTAATACATATTTAGATAATAAAAATTATTTGTTTTGTTTTTGTCTTAATATTATTTTATTTCATTTATTTTTTTAGACACTTTATGTACATACATACTTTAGAGATGAAAAAGAGAAGAAAAATCAGATAGTAAAAAAAAATCAGCTAAAAACAATTCATCAAAGAGAAGACCACGCATAGCAAAAAAAAAAGGATATTGTACGTTTTTTGAAGATTTTTTTTAATGACGACGAGAACGACGGCTGGTGGGAAGTGGTTTCTTCATGAATGCCCAGTCGACATTAATTGTATTGCCCAAAAGATCGGTCCCATCTACACCATTTTTGGCAGCTACTGCATCCTTGAAATGCTCAAACTCAATGAGTGCATAGCCCTTTAAACAACATAAAAGATTAATTAGCTATCATGTTAAGTAAATCCATCAATTTTAACAATAAGTATGTTTCGAAATTAATGGTAATTACCTTGAGGAATCCAGTTCTTCGATCTAAGTTGAGATGAAGATTTTTGATTTCGCCAAAGTCAGAGAATCGTCCTTGTACATCATCCTCATGCGCCTCCTCGTGAATTCCAGTGACAATTAAAATCCAACCTTCTACAGCTGTAATAAAAATAGAAATAAAACCAATTTTTTAATGATTTTCATAATTAACTGCTACATTATCAACTTATTTTTACAAAATATCTTACATCGCTGCGCCTGAACATCTGACGCTTCATTATCAGCGGTGGAAATGCTCTCAAAGTTATCCAAAACTTCACGACTAGGATTATCGGAAGTAAAACCTCTGCCCTTTCGTTTCCTCACTCTTTCCTTCAGCTTCTCAATTCCAACTAAAAACAATCAAAAAGAAAACATTAACATCATTACTTAACTTAAGTCCTTACTACAAATTGCTTAAAAATGACGAACACATTTTACAAACTATTACACACAATTTTCCTTTCTCTATAATTAACAGTCTTTTAATTGTATTTTACTAACCTCCTTCCTCTCCTTCATCATCAATAGTCATATCATCTCCATGATGAATATCGAGATCCAAATCCAAAATATCTGCCATTTTTAACTTCTTTACCTATTAACACGAGAATAATTCCAATAAAATGTAATTGTAATTCCAAGCTTTATCTAAACCGCCAAAATTAACTGTAAATCCTTACGTAATATACTTAATATTTAAACTGTTACCTTCACAAATAATGTACTTCTATTAAGATAACTTTTAAAACTGTCAAAAACACTGATGTCGGCTTTTGTCTAATTTTTTTCAGAGTGCGGCACTGGCTTCCACCTTCACAAGCAGCACAACAACAACACCTGAGCAATGCTTAATTCAAAAATGCTTTTTCCCGCCCGGCATCTAACTTGTAATGCTTTCTGTGCTTATGGAGAACTGTGTTCCTTTTTGAAAAACCCTTCTTAGATTTAACACCGCATCACTTAACTGCATTCCGACAATAATCATTTCATGAAAACTAATCATCGCACAATTGCTAGCGTCATAATTTTCACCACTTAAAATTTTAATCTCATTTTAATAACTAAATAATAATACATAGTGATGAATTTGCATTAAATTTTTGAACATTTAAGCTTGCTAATTTTATAAATTAAATGCGAAACTGTGACAGTCGACGAGATTTCACCACCGTTCAGTTCTAAAGACTAGCGGCTGCATCAACAGTGCACTATTGTTCTTCATTAAAAATGCATACAAGTTTTCATGAATTTCATACCATGCCACCCAAGAAGACTAGAAAATAATTTAAAAGCCTTTTCTTCATGTCATCAAGACGATCACCTCAAAAAACATTCCATTTTTTTACCAAAATTTTCTCACAACCATGCATCATTTACCATGTCCACATAATAGTATAAAAAATAGTCTAAAATCTTCATCCTTTTCAAATATGTACACAAGTAAAAATTTCCCTCATGACACATAAAAAACTTGTAAGTTGGCTTGCTTTAAATATATTTTAGTCTCCTTTCTGGATTTTCATGCATTGTTTAGCATGATGACTGACTGTGGCTTGGCTTTGGCTTGTGCACACATTAATATTGCATGTTTTTTATATTTCTTGTCATCCTGCATCTCTCTGCATCTCTCTTTCAGTTCTCCATCCGCATCCATGTAAAAAATTCCTTCTTCTTCTTTTGCCTTTTGTTCGGCATCGGCGAAATCAAAGCCAAGTTTAAACGAAGCAGGAAAAGGATTTTTACTAAAAGGGAATAAAAACTTGTGTGTGTGGAATGGAAAGATAGATGAAAATATTTTATGGCTCTACACAAAACTACACATTCATGTTATGCTACAAAGATGAACATTTCTAAGAAAGGGAGAATTTTTGGTCGTCGGAAGATCTCGCGTGAAATATATACATTTTCTTGTTTGGTTGTTGGAAAAAAGACATACCTGATGAAAAATATGTAATGATTCCTATGCTATTTTTTCTAATATGTATGCATGTATATTACACAGAGGATGTAGATCTTTTTGTTGCTAGTCTTCTTCTTTTTTGGAATATATACGGCAAAAAATAAAACATTAAAGCTATAATAATCACTTTACTTACTTTTCTCTGAAATGCTGGAATTTTTGACTTGCCGTGTTTTGGAATGACACTTTCTTTGTATGTCTTGTCAAGTCAATAGAGTTTTTATTCCATTAAAGTGTGTTGAAGGAGTCATAGGAAATTCCAGAACAGGTAACAAATTTTTTTTGGTTTAGTAATTCATGTAATTGTTTATATGCCACAAAGGGGAAAAAATTGACAAGCGTTTGTGATTTGATTACGAATCAAGATTTTTTTTAACCTGTAAACTGCAAATTGTGTTTGTGCATATTTTTTCACAGTACGCAGTGCAGTTAATAAAAATAGACATAGATTCTACCTAGTACATAGATCAAAAATGCTTTGCAATCATGTTCGTTTGTTTGTCAAGTCAAAAGTATAAAGGATCATAAAAAGTTGTGTTTGAGTTGTGGGTGGTGGTTGCCTGCTTTTGTCAAGATAGTTTTTACACCTTTGTTTTATTGCGTTGTCATGTATGTAATTAGCTGAAAGAGTACTGCAAAGTGAAATATCAATGAAAAAGTTATTATGTCAATGTCAGTATAATAGTAACCGTAAAAATGCATGCACACACAGTGACACAGTCATTATGAATCAAGAGTCAGAGTCAGAATGAGTACGCTAATTAAAAAATGTAATTTGTTATAGGGATCGATCTCTCGTCTCATTTGTAAAGTGATGGATGACATGAGTCGTCATTGTCACTATTAAAGTTGGTCTACTTTCATTTTCTGTCATACTTTGGATTGGAATTTGGAAAGGAAATATACATACATTGGTTGCCTGTGCACCAAATCATGGCAGGAACGGTACTGGAAAATTTGAGTGGGAGAAAGTTATTCGTTTTAACTAGTCTGCTTGTTATCGGTCAAATAGTATGCTTTTTGATTGGAGGTCTCATAGGTAAAAAAAGCAATTAATATGCCAGCAAATATATCAAAAGTTAGTGTATATTTATTTTGATGTCTATTTTTTTCTCTGTATCCACAGCACCGGCTCCATCCCGGGCGACGACAATGCTAGCCTTAAAATGTTTGGACCCTGAGGCTAATCGAAATAAATGGGTATATCCTCGAGGAGAGGGAAGCTGTCGGATTATTGAACATCTTGGAACAGACAATCCTTTTACGGCTGATAACATTGTTTTCACATTTCAAATACCATTTCCAAAGGAAAATGTCATTTTGGATTATTCCCGCTGGCAGCAGAATTTAATTGGAATATTGCAGCTGGAAATTGAGTATAGTAAAGAGTCTCCAGTTTGTAAGTCGCTTATTACTACTTATTTAAAGGCAAAAAGTTGTAAAAAAAATTGAATGGAATGGATAGTTATTTTAATCCTGTTTTACATGTACAGTTCCAGATGCAAAACTTATGATTGATGCCCGCCTGGCATATAGAAATGACAACGAAACGAAATGGAATCTTTATGCCGAGTCAATGGAAGTGAGGACACTGGACTGTGAAATTGAGAATCCTAAAGATGGACATAATTACAATTGTGCATTAATTCCACTTTTTGAACTGGGATCCTTACATCATGACTTTTACCTGATTAATATTCGGTTACCATCATCTGAGCATCAGGAATACAACAAGGTTTGTAAATCGTGGATAAATGATATATTTAAAAATAAAACTTTCTCCGAAAAGAAGAAAATTTAATTGAAACTTTTTTGAATGTGTTACCTGATTTCAAAATTAGGGTATTGGCGTTCTGGAAGATATTCACTTGGTAACTATTAACCAGAATGGGGGCTTTACAAAAGTTTGGTTTTCATTGAAAACCGTTTTCACTCCGTTGGTGTTGGCTGGCCTGGTTTGGTACTGGAATCGAGTAAAAGCTCAAGGAAGACCACCTGCACTTCTAGAGAAAATGATTCTTTTCCTTGGCGTTGCTATTGAGTTTTTAAATTGTAAGTAGCCACTTAAAAATAAACTTTTGTGTGAAAAATATAAATACACACAAGATGCAATAGAAATGCAAATAAATTTTTATTCTTTTTCCAAAACCAGTACCAATTGAATGGTTAACACTATTCATTGACATGCCATACATGCTGCTAATCAGTGACATCAGACAAGGAATTTTCTACGCTGCTTTGCTCTCTTTTTGGCTTGTATTCACTGGCGAACATTTAATGGTTAGTTTGAAAATAAAATACTCTTAAATATTATTTTCTTGTTAAAAATTTCCCATGTTAATTGATTAATTGATTAAATAACTAAATGTAGGAATCCACCGGAGAAAAGAACACATTAAGAACCTACTGGAAACATCTTAGCGCTGTTGCCGTAGGCTGTATTGCTTTGTTCCTCTTTGATTTGTGCGAGAGAGGAGCCCATGTAGCGAACCCATTTTATTCCCTTTGGGCAACCCCAGTGGGTACCAAATTGGCACTTGGTTTAATCATTGCTGCAGGGATATCGGCGTCTCTTTACTTTGTTTTCCTCTCATGGATGGTTTGGAGGGTGTTTCGGAACATTAGTGCAAAACGCACTGCGTTACCTGCCATGTCTGCTGTAAGGAGGCTTCACTATCAAGGTACAAACCAAATTACAGGCATTTCAAGCAATGGTACCAGTGGTACCAGTCGTTTTCCCATTAAACTTGACGTTAAAATTTGATACATATTTTTTTGTATTAGGAATTATCTACCGATTCAAGTTTCTCATGCTTACCACTCTCGCATGTGCTGCAATGACTGTCATCGGCTTCATTTTGGGTCAAGTCACAGAGGATAAATGGAAATGGGATGGGGAAGTGGGGATTGAATATACGTCTGCATTTTACACGGGCGTTTATGGAATGTGGAATATTTATGCTATGGCTTTGCTTGCATTGTATGCACCTTCTCACAAGCGGTGGCCACCAGAAAGAGGTAAACATTAATCTTGACTGAAATTGGTATTCTTTTTTATGAATGAAATTTAATAAATCGTTAACTATTTACTTGTAGATCCTTATGCAAGCACCAACAGTGGCACTGAAGAAATTGAATTCACCCGACTGGAACCCGACACCAGTGAAATATCAGCTTTGGCATCATTTGCCAAGAAAGTTGCTGCAGATTAAAAATAAATATTAATAATTTATGACTTATGTTAGCAGTTATCATTTTATATATATGCATTTTACGTGCATGTATGTTAACTTAAATGGCTGGTCAGTAATGAAGTGGATTATAGATTTATAATTTTTAGAAAATGAAATGATTCAACAAGAGATCTCTGATCATAAAAAACCGTTGCAATAATTAAGCCTATTATTATGTATTCAGTATTATTACTTATGTACGTACAATATAAACATTTCAAATCACAATATTTAGTATGCGTATGCCCACTTCAAAACAATATGAATGTAAATTAGATAAACTATTCCAGTTTCAGTACTACTGCATATTATGGTAATACTGATGGGTTTGTGAAATAACTATACAAACAATTTCAAGTATTCATCTAAAATTATAAGTTAATGTTATACAGAATGTAATGTAATGTAAATAATATAATGATTTGCAAAGTGTCATAATTAGTTAGCAGTTAATAATTGTTTTAAACAAGTTTATCATGATTTTTACCCTATCCCCACCAACAATGATATAAGGTATGCGTGCATGAATTGCGTATCATTTTGCCATTTTTTAATGTGCCAACTATAGTATTTCGTTTTCCAGTTTTTTATTTGTTATTGTGGCACAAATATTTTGTGCGCTGCTTTTTACTAATCCAAGAGAGATTTTTGAAAATAAATGAATTTCTAAACAATTACTCAGTTTTCCTTACTCCATCTTATTTTATAGAATATCATCAAAATTGTACTTGTTTATTTAATATATTGTGACAAATTTTTAACGTCTTCAACTTACATACTAGTAATACACCAAAATTGCATTTAATTGAAAATGGATAGCCTCATATAAAATGACTTTACTTCGTTTGCTCAAAATTAAACTCAAAAAAGGAACAAAGTAAATAAAAAATCTTTTCATCGACTACAATTCGTACAAACAGAATAAAATCTATTGAATAGGCTTGTAAAGAGATAATTCAACAAAACTGTCTCGACACTTAAGAGAACATGAAATTTAAAAATTATAAGTTAAGATTGTTCCCATTTTACATTTAAGATATGTGTTCAAGTACATTAAAATTCACAGGTAACTCCTTCACCTTGTTAAAATACACAGATTACAAAATGATAGGCTATTAAGTAATCCCTAAACTACACATAAAATTGCCCAATACTTACAATTAATTTCAACAACAGAGAAATCTTAGCAAATAATTAATTGATATTATTTGCCACATTGAAAGACCCTCTCTGAGTAACAACTTCCCGCACTAACAGAGTTGCTAAAATACAATTCATCTGCAAATTACCAGTCTTACAATTTTAAACAAAAATAAACCAGAAAAAAAGACTCCGTTACCAGTCTATGGATTACAGTGACCGTGATCACATTTCCTTCCTTTCAGTGCTTCTTCTCAACCAACATGATTCTCAAACATTTCCCTGGTGTATGTTTCGGGTCCTGTAATGGTAGTTAGCTCCAATGTCTCCAGAGAAGGGATCAGAGTCCAAATGTTGGAGTGCAAAATCTGGATCGAGTGCATTTGCAAGTAGTTGCGGATTTTCAACGTGGAATTGTGGTCCCTTTCCTCAAGCTGCTGCGATCGGGATCTGCTAGGTTCAGGCATGTATATTTTATCAATCTTCAAATTCTTTAAAGATGGAAGCAAAAGCAAAAAGTCCAAATTGTGCTCCATGTCGTCTTCATTAGCACCCACTGCAATTTCCAAAATGTTCAGCCTTGGAAACTGCATTCTTGATCCTGAGGATGAGCCACGCTCAACTCGACAATAGGTGAGATCCAGATGCTCAAGCCGAGAAAACTTCTTCAGCAAGCTACAAACTTGTTCCATAGTCATGGAAACCGGAGGTCCAGGATAGCGATGTGAATGGAGGCACAGCTCTTTCAAATTCGGCGAAAAGAATTTCAGCAACCGCGTGATGTCTCCTTGGGTCTTCAACTCCACATCGAGATTCTCTAAGTTGAGAAATCCAAGTAAACTCTCATCTTTCAAATTCACATTTCCCAAAATTCCATAAAGCAGTTCCAAACTGCGAATTTGCTGTGTAAACAATGGCGAAAAGGCAATCATCATTGGCGTCTCACGATTGAGAGCTAGCTTAAAGCTTTGAAGATAAGGCAATTGAGGTAGCGGAGTGCTAACGATTTGGAGTGCCATGTTCTTTTGGCTTGGTCCACTTGGGTGAAAGTCGCAATCAATTGTTAGGTACTTCAAGTTAGGAAGATGAAGTATTGTCTCCTGAATAGCCTTGTAGAAACTAATTTGATTGGTCCTGGGCCGACGACAGTCAATCACCAAATTCCACACATGCGTCCCCCATTTTTGAACCACTTGCAATACGAATCCCCAGAAATGCCGTAGCTCTGTCTGACTTTCGACAGATAAGTAGAGGATTCTTCCAATGAATGGATTTCCCGGATGAGTAGCCATTTTATCCAAGAACTTTAGAAGTTTCCGATGGTTTTGAAATTTGTAGGCGTTTTTCAATTTGTAAGGGGGAACGCGATCAGGTACAATCGTTCTACTGATGACTTGATCGTTGCTCGAAGCATCGGGAAGGAGGTTTGGCGAATTCCAGTTGGCAAGCAATGTACTTACATCTTCGCTCCATTTGCTGCAGACAAGGCGACATTTGTTCATATCCTGCAAGCTTAAATACTTGAAAACAAACGGCGCCACCTGGAACGTCAAAAAAATCCACAAAAAAAGTATTTTAAAATGAGTTAATATGGTTATCAGCATTTGCAAGAGCATTCATTAAAAAATTGTACAAGAATAAATAAGATTGTACAACTTACGTCTTCAAACATAAAAATGGACTTCTTAGTTTTCTTCACCAACGGCACCAACTGTGGAAACGCTAGGCACAGCATTTCCAATTCAGATGAAAGCGTCATCTTTCCAATGATCATTTCCCAAACCTATATCATATCAAATTAAAAAGCCAATATGTAAGCGAACACGTAACAGGACAAAGAAACCATTTTAAAAGTATTAGTTAGTATTAAATGGCAACTTACTTCTGCAGGAAATTTGTCAAACGGATTTGGACGTGGTCTCAGTTGTCCTTCAGATGATGCATTTTCCAAACGTAGTACGGTCTTCTCCAAAAAAACGTTGTCAAGCATTAACCGACGAATCTTGGCTGATTTTTCTGCCGTTTCCTTTGCTACTGCATCCTTCAAGGATTTCATGTTATCGTTCATCGCTTTCATGGAATTCTCCAAATCACTCCACTTGCGTTTAATTCCCTCGCTTCCATGATCACTTTCATCTCCACCATCGCCTTGAGCACCATTTCCATCCCCCAAATCCATTTTTCACGTTCTCTGCCGCTGCCTATTAAGTTAACACAACACAAATACAAAACCATTAATACAAAATGATACAACCAACTAATTTTTTAGGACCACTATCCCACACAAACAATTTTTTCAATAGTTAACTAACTAATTCCATAAATAATTCAATTCAAATTCTGATGTTATCTAACGTCAATACTTACACAATCAACAATTTTAACCAGCAATTAAAAATAAGACAACATTACTATTGATTCCCAATTACTTAAAAAGGAGACATCGTGCAAGAAAACATTTAATTTTAAATTGCAGTGTTAGCAATTAATTAATTTACTGCGACAATTAAATCATGACGTCAAAAAAGCAATTGCCATTAAAAGTTTAGACGGAGACGGGGTCAACGAAAAAAAGTAAAGTGGAAGGAAAGAGCCGTATATTCGACGTGTCTGTTCTCGTTCTCCTCTGCTCCCTATCGCTGCGCTATCGACATCAATGCAATTCACCCAAAACGACAATGTAACGTTGAATGCAGCACGCACGACGCGCGCCTTTATCTCATTGAAGGAAATTGAAGCTGGAACTGGAAGCAAGCTTGATCGAGAAAAGCAAAAACTTTTACTTCATTCGCTTTCCCGCATTTTTATACGAATTGACTTGACTCAATGACAAGGTAGATATGCTGCATCTAGATCTAGTTAAAATGCACATTACTGCTTTACTTGTATCAGCACTGCTGCCGCTGCCAGGCAAACATGCAGTTTTGATGAATCAGCAATCAGCGCCAACAAAATGAATTCTCACCTAAATGCCCCATTCCCATTTACATCTAAAAATACATTTACATATTGTTTACCTTAACAAAAACCCGTGTTTCCTCCGAATTCTGATGACAGTGTCAGCGTGACAAAGTAACAACTTAGTCCCACCAAACAACCTGTTGTAGATGCAATCGTGATGATAATTATATTTTAAATCAGCAAGTACTATTTGTTATAAGGTAACCGCTAAAGAACCAGTTTGATGGTCTACTTGAAAAATAATGATAACAAGAATAAAAATTGCATCGGTATTTATAGTGTTTTTAGAACAAAGAAAAACATCGAATCGTAATAAGGGTCAAAGTGCGCTAGAAATGCATTTGCGCATTTAATCAAAAAAAAGTTTAATACTTTTTCATTCATCTTCTTATCACTTCATATAGCCCCCTTGTCATAAATAAACAAATGATCCTATTCTACTCAGAAATGATTTAATTCGATAAGCTGGATAAAGAAAGTTGAATCCAATATTCAGTTTTCGGGACAAAAGCTGTATAAATTGTATCCGTTCACTATTCAAAAAGTTTAAACTTTTCCCAGGAAAAAATTATGCGTATCCAAATTGTTCACGTCAACTGTTTTTGATAGTCTTCCTCCAAGTTTCAGAATATCATAATCCCCCAACCCTCCTCAGATGGTAAATGCATGGTTCCATGAAAGTTAATACAATTATGCAAATGAGTTATGTTTTTTGAGATTTTATTGATTTATTTAGTTTTCGTAAAAGTTGTATGAGATTTAAGTTGTATGAGATTTAAGTTGTTTCAATGATTTTCCATTACTTTTGCAGATTATAAATATATACAATGCAGTCAAAAATATGTACGATGTAAAAATAAATTTGAGACAAAAACACAAAATAAGCATAATATTTTTTTGTAAATTAATACCTTTATTTGCACAACTAAATCATCACTAAAAATCATTTTTACTATATCAGACTTAATTAAATAATGATATTAAAAATGGTAAAAATGGCAACGCTTATCCTTTTTATATTACATTAGCATTCAAATTCCCATTGACGAATGATATTAGTTGGTAATTTTTTTTTTCAGGTATAAATACTGTCACACAGTTCAAAGTTCATTTAGTACTCAAAGTTGTCATAGAATACTTTATTGATTTATTAAACAGTCAAATGGTTCATTGTTCATTTATCATGTCATTTTCCTTTCACCGGAATAAAATTTTTTTATTGCATGTTATTCCTCCAGGAAATAATAATTGTCCTTTAACAATTTGTCAACACTGATGTTATAATACTTGGACATGAATCATGAAATGGAATGCTGTTGGAGATTGGATATTTCAATAATAAATTAAAATGAGTTGCTATTAAAATGTAAATTCACGAATAATCGTAAAATCGAGAGAGAATTAAAAAATCAGTACGATTGTTCTCATAAAAATGTTTAAAAATTAGCACTTTTGGCTAGTATACTAAAAAAAACAATATTGGTTCACTGCTATGTACACAAATGCGAGTTTGCAAATTCTTACTTACAAAAGAAAAATTCAGGTGGGTATTTTCAGGGATTGGGTTAAAAAATTTTGCGGGGGTTTTTGGGTATAAATTATTTTATTAAAAAAGGGGACACATAATCAATTATTTGGGTTATATTGTGGGACCATGTAAGAATTGCATTCACGCTAACAAAAAAAAATCAATAATTTAAAAATTAAAGCCGGCCGGCTTTTAACTAAACTAAAAACAATCATTATTCCTTTTGTATATATAGGAATAGTAAAAAATATTAACAAACATATAAACAACATAATCCACACTGTAAGCATTTAAAAACACAGTCCAGTGATAGATTACTGAGAAAAAAATACTGATTACCCCATTGTTCAGTATTGTAAACACCAAACAAAACTGGCTTAAAAATTAAAAAAAAATTATGGATGATTTTTCAATGATTTAAAAAAAAATGAGACCGCCTTATCGAGTCGATCCTCTTCTTCATCTCCTTCCTTATTTTTTTGAATTTTTTTTTCTACTTGAAAAAAACTAACACTTTTGGAATATTACTACTGAAACATTTTAAAATGTTTTTTAAATCTATTAATGTGATATTTATAATACAATTATTTATAATACAATGCAGTACGTTATTCAGTACCTTCGCAACTTTAATTGCTGTCGTTTGTAAAAAGTTTACATATTATATTTTGTCTTTTTCAAGTACCTCTCCTTGTACAAAATTTTTTTTGCAGTTACTTGCATTAAATCATTTTTTTATTTTGATAACATTTTTCTTCTTCAATAAACAAACATTTCTCTTTACCAAACTTTGGTTATTATTGGATTTTTTATACCTTTTGTGTATAATAAATTAACACGAACAAAATTATTTTATTCCCCTCCCCCTCACAAAAAATATGTGGACTGTAAACCTGGAGACCATTCTCCCAACCCCCAAAAAAATTGTATTTGCGAACCCAAAAAAATGGTAGGTTAACTAGTACAACCACCAATTGTAATACTTATGAAAGAGCAGCAATCAACAGGTACAATGTAGTATGTAGGTAATAATTTAATTGAATTAAAAAAATGTAATGGTAATATTTTTTTTGGTATTTACTATTTTTTTGATATTTTGGCTGTTGAGAATTTTTAAAGATCGAATATATGTTTTGAAATAGTTAATTAGTCTCAAAATGTTCCCAGATATTTGATCTGACAAGGGAACTCAAAATATATGCTATTCGGAAACGGTTAGTAATTTCTAAGATATTTTTACTCGTAGAAAATAATTCGGAAATTAATTTTGGCTGAAAAAACGTTTTATAATTGTCAATTAAACTCGTGTAAAGAAACATGCATAATCATTATAAACTGGCCTAGAATGCAAACAACTAATTAATACTAATCTTGAATAATCCTTAAAAAATTTAGAATGAATTTATTATTCGTTTTATATTTCCTGAATATTTTTTCAATCAATGTAATTGCAACTGTAATTGGTTGTTAATTTTTTAAAACCGAAATCACTTTAATCAGCAGTAATATAAAATACTTCTATTATTTGATGTTAAATGATTTCTTAATTCGTTTGTTCACTTTACATAAAAACCATTCCAAAAAACGCAAACTACAAGTAAAAAATAACATGGAAACTACTAATCGTTTGCTGGTTTGCAAGTGTCATATTTTTAAGTTCCCAAGTGAGTCAAATTTTTTTTGTATCCTATTGCCCCACAGAATTTCCCTAAAGTTTTATTCTACCAAAAAACAGTATTTTTTGAAAAAAATCAGATCATTTATGAAAAACTTTGAAAAAACCACTAATACGTTGATAAATTACAACGTTTTAAAGAAAAACCCCTAAATTTCATGATTTCAGTTTTGAGTTTAAAATGAATTTAAAGTTACAGTCCACATATTACGTTATCATGTGTATATTGGAAACATACTCACCCACCACACGTGCCCTTGTGACAAAAGTTGAAGGAATAAGGCCTGTATCCTGCATCTGATCGCTAGGACACCATCCATTTGAACATTCTGAATAACGTAATATGTGGACGGTCCCTTTTACTCAGATAGATAGCGATGCATTGTCACGAATTACTGAAAAAGAGAGAAACATTTTTTTCGTTATAAATATAATTTCCCTATCCGAATTTCATTTAAATATTTCATTCCTCAGGATTGTAATAATTTAGTAATTAAGCTTTGCATGCTTGTAGTAAGCATTTATTTTAATTGTCTAATCGTAAGTTTTAATTGGCCTAATGTCCCGTTTATGTACATTTTACTTGTTTATTTTTTGCATGTGATGTGTGAATGAGATGAGTTTGTTGACAGCTTACACAATTGCTCTTTTTTCTGCTGCATACACAAGTTTCTGCTTCGTTTACAAAGGAAAATGAAACAAAAGAGATCGTTTGAATGTTTTTTTGAACTCCCAAAAAAACAAAAGTGCTGATGTTGTAGAGTTAAAATAAATTTGTGTATTGTTGTAATTTTCTTTAAAAGTCCCTAAAACCCCGGAAGATGAGAAAGAAGCAGCAAATGTTAACTCTTGTGTGAATTGTGTATGCAAAAAAAAATTTGAGTAAAAACTCATCTCATCATCACGATGATCTCACACTGCAGTGCATTGCTTGTTGAGAAAAAAAATGTGCTCAGGGTCACTGCACGTGCACACAAGGAAAGATGATAGTTAAATATGTGATGTATGTCTACCTGCATTTTTCATTGCATTTTTTTCATAATACTGTTAAAAATTTGGATTCCTTGCATTTTCATTGAAATAGAGAGTAATTAAAAAGCTTATTAAGTCTGCCTACTTCTCTTGCTTGCTTTAAATTTTCGTTTTAAAAAATCCGATTTTCAAAATTAAAAGGGCATATTTTTGCAAAATATATCAATCAAATAATCAACTAAAATTTCCAATTCATAATTTTGTTTAGCACATTTCATAAAAAAGATTTTAGTAAAATATGTGGGGGAATAATGCAGAGTGCCGTTTGTCATCAAGGTTTTTAACTAAGACGTGGGAGATTTGGGACTCCAACTGCACTGCTTACCTGGTGGATAAATTTGCGAGAGAAATGGGCGTGTTCATTGGTGGGTGCCTGTTGATGTGCCGCTGCTGCATAAAAGTAGTGAGTTGGGGTGGCTGCTGCTGCTGAGATAACTCCGAGGGCCTGCTCCTTAGTAGATCGCTTGCGTCTCCACATGAACATCCAGGCAAAAATGATGGCAAGTTGGACAACGACGAGGACACAGCAGCAGACGATAAATCCGAAAATGTTGAGGCACTATGAAATATTAAAAAAAGAAAAGTTAAATACCATTTAGCAAAATAGCCTCACATCCAATCATCAAAAACGTATTCATCACGTACTTGGCCAGAGGTAGATCGGGAGGTTAAGATGGTGTCGTCCTTTCCCCAGAAGCTCCTGCTCACGTCTTGGCTACCGTCCATGGGGATCCTCTTACCATTTTCATCAAAGCGGAAGCGGTCGGCAATGCGGATGCTGTTAACCACGAGAAGATTTTCGGGTTCTTGATGGGCGGATGTGGCGGTTCCGTTTCCTCGGACCACGCTGCGACGACGCCTTCTTCCGAAAGATTTGGCGGTGAGGACACCGGAAGTTGATGGGTCGGTTTGAAGGGTGCACTCAACTGGAGCGCAGGTTGGAAGGCAGGGTGTGACCAAAGCTTGGAATTGGACGATGTCGGTGGTAGGGAATTTGAAGGCTTCGAAGAAAGCTTGGAGTACCTTACCGCTTGTGTTTACCTGGCCGACAGTACCCATAATGGAGGGATCAGTGGGGCAGCCGTTGGCGTCGATTAAAAGAATTTCAGCACCGTTAGCACCATCCATGGCAAAGAGTTCGCGGACAAAAATTTCGTAAGGGCTTGCGATATCGGTGATTTCGAATCTCAAAGATAATGGGTCTCCCACCTTTAAAATTATAGATAGGTGTGAAGAATGGAAAGAAGAAGAAAAAAACATAAAAATTTATATCATTATAAAAAAACTATCAGTATCATCATGTTTACATAAGGAATTATACACTGAATTTAATCACTTTGTTGAAAGTTAAGCGTGTTTTGTATTCTTCATCTTTTTTTCTAACGATCGTTCACGCGATGTTCAAGAAAAAAAAGTTTTTATTGTTATTTTGCTACTTCTGCTTGTCACCACGACAATGTAAATTGTAAAATGCATTTGTATGTGTGTGTGCACATTGTGTATAATGCACAGAAGATAACTGTTTTTACCAAAGTTTTCGTTTTAGGAAGAAGCAAACTCAAAAAAACACAGAGAAAAATACAGCTTGTTCACATAAAATCGTTTAATTTACTGGTCTTGATTTCAAAACTGTCAGTGAATAGGTTAATTGCTTTTCTTTGAAAGTGTTTTGCACAAATTTACAATGTGTGTATTATATCCACACAAAAAAAATTTACCAAGCTGGTAAGGTACGTTAATACGTACACATGTACACACACACAAAGATTACAAGGAAGAAGAAGATAAAGTGCGACATAAAAAAATATACACACACTTTGAAAATTTGAAAATGCAAAACTGGTTTAAAATAAAGTGTGAAATGGTATTGCACTGGCTGCGCTCATCACCACCATCATCATCATCTCATTATGAACCCTCATCATTCGTTGTACATAATACACACATACCTGGGCTGTGTTAATGTCTCCTCCCTCTCTGTCGGTAATGCGCATTGTGACATTGGGTGAAGGAACGACGGCAGACTCGCTCGCCATTGATTGAATTTGTCCGTTGACCTGAAGTTCAATACCATGTGCAACGCTGCGATTTTCAAGATGGAAAGAGCACCTCAACGCAAACCCGAGATCAGAGCTGGTCATAATTTGGTCATGATGTTGGAGTACCAAGTCAACAGAGAATTGGCCAGCCTCTTCTGACTTCACCCCACATCCTGGATCGGTGTATTCAAGGGAAATTTCGAAATTAAGGGCGTCAGTCACATCTTCGACGCATGAGTTTGGTTTTTGGCGTGCGTAAATTTTGCCGTTGAAAACTTTGTTGGTATGGAGTACAGCCACCATGTTGTTTGCCCTGCAGTCGAGGGATACATTGTAGCATGCACCGCGTTCATAAGATAAGCTCCCGTTCATTTGTAAATAGGGTTCTTGAATGTGGGAAACGGTGGCGGCACCGTGATGACTTAAACGGCAGACTCCCTCAAAGTCGAAGGTGTGACAGCGGAATGGTGCTTCCAAGCAAAGTTGACGGCATTCGTCTAAAGTGGCAATTCCTTCGTATAGAGCGTCAACGGTTTTAAGAAGTCGGTTCTCGATTTTTCTGAATTCGCACATCCTGTTTGGCTCCACAACGCATTGGCTTTCCATATAGTCGATTGTTTCGTTTTCTTGAAATTTACCCAAGATCCCGAGTCCATAACGGTCAACGTCACTCATGGTACATTCAGTCTTTTCGGGGTCCCACCAAGTAGAACTACAAATAAATAAATATAATGACATTGATTTTCATTTGCAAAGAAATAAAATCACGAAACTGCAACTTTTTTTTGGACATATTGCAATTATCCAACACGCGGGTGCACACGCTCCAAATCATAAAAATAATAACAATAGCAAATAGTCATTTTATTTTTATTGCGCAAAAGCAAGTTTTCTTTAAACATCCGCTATCATCAATACCTACCAATAATTCAACTTAATTTTTCTTTCAACATTTTTATTTTATTTCAAAAGCGAGTATGTATTTTCTTTAATCATTTGCCAAAGGCCATTACGTCTATCAATCATTCATAAATAAAAAATATATAATAAAACCTGCCTAATCCATCGTCTAATCTGTATCAATGTAAAAAATCTCAAGAAGAAAGAGAAAGATTTTTTTTTTCATTCGAGATCAGATAACGATGAAGATGATGAATACCGTGAATAAGTTGCTGCTCACGAGAACAGTAGTCTGGTAGGTATGATTATTACTATTATTATTAATATTGGAGTTTTGGTGTTACTGATGATATTTTTTTTTGAATTGTACATCATGCACGTAACACGGTAATCACAGAGCTTTTTTTCGCTCAAGCCAAGCCAGAAGACCAGACCAGACATTATATACATGTATGAAACTGGATCAACACCTTTTCTATCATTTTAATGAACCTTACGGTACTCCTTGATAGCTTTTACTACTTTTTTTCTATTGATGAATATGATGAGTAGGTCTGTATGGCATGGCATATTAGTAAAAAAAATTAATATACTCTCTTTTAGTTTGGTCTTCTCTTGAAGAAAATGACGACTGCCTGCTGACCTAGTGCTAATGTTGTTTTGGGATGACATGAGATGTGAAACCGACTTTTAGATAGATAGCTTGCCTGACTGACTGACTGACAATGGAGGATACAGTCTATCATCAGCTTTAAGAAAATATTATTGATGTGATGATGGGCTAGTGATGATTTTGATGATTGCTTTTCATACATAGTCTGTCCATCATCTTCAAAGTTTGCATATTATTCACACGTCATGTCAGTAGCAGCACAGCAGTCATTAAAGAAGATCATTACATTTGACAATAATAAATGTGTATAAAAAACCCACAAAGGGGGAAAAAATCTTAAGAGGCTTGTCTGTCAGCCTACTGATCTTTAATAAAAGAAGGATGATGATTGGTTTTTAAAAAAAATCATTAGACATGTGTATAGATTATAGGGACTATTAGATATGAATTAGCAATTAGCCTGATCAACGGAAGCAGTTAAATCAGGGCATTAGGACAATATGCATATTTCCTCGTGACAATCACTAAAGACAATGTGACAGTATGACATTTCCAGTCAACTTGATTTTTACATTGCTTACTTTGTAAATTAGCCTGATATTATACACATTTTGTCGAAGTGGTATCATCATCATCACCACACATTCATGGCATTATTTAAAAAGGAATCAAGACAAGAGATTAATACAATGCGAAAAAAAAATCCGTTATTGTGGTACATAGTAAGTTTAAGGTGACGTGATGACGATGTTTTTTAGATGCGTTTAATACCGCACCTTGTTAAGTTACAGGGAAAAAAGTATCATTTACTTTTTTTTGCATGTGTGTATCATGTATAGTACTTTGTTTTTCGATAGCCACCGGCAGAACAAGATGTCTGTGAAATGTTAAAACTAAAACTCACACTGCACTTTGTACAATGAAGTTGTTCATCCACACACACACACCTGCCTGTAATGCAGTACATTTATCATCATGAGTGAATTCTCAAAAATGAAATTGAGTAGCAGAAGAAGAATTAGCAAAACAAAATGTTTTTCGTCCCGGTTGGCCTTCTAGCCTTTTGGGACCTTAATCCAATTGATACATAATAGTAAGCAGGGTTGGTGTTGGTAATGTAATGTAATGCCATGTAATGCTATTTAGAAGTATGTACTTGTAAAAAAGCCATGTATTTTACAAATGTGAACAAAGTACATACAAAAGATTTCTTGATGGGTTAGGTCTCTCTTGAATGAAAAAATTGAGCTATAATGTATGTCTATTTTCACTGTATATTATGTAAATTTAGTGGGCTGTGGATGAGGTACATTTTTTTTAAATGTCTTGTTATTGTACCAAGTGCTAATATGTTTTGACAGTTGATGCTATTCTCTGTCAGTCAACACGCTGATTCAATTCAGGTTACTATTTTTAAAGATCAGAGCGATTTAATGCCAATTTGGCTCGCATAATGAATCATAACTCTAAATACCCAAGTAGTGCAAAAAATCACGTACAAATAAAGTTGATACCTAATTGAACTTGCTCAAGTTGATAATTGTGGGTTAACTGGAGAGTGCAGCGTAATATTTCTAGTAATTATGGTAACTAGGCAACAATAAATTTAATGTAGGTATTTTAAATTAATGCACGATAGTGTACAAAAACAGTAAAAAAAATTATACACGTGCTTATTCCAAATTTTTATTTTAGAATAACTACCGGAATGACATTTCAGTCTTGATGATATGATGATGCCATGTATATCACCATTTGTATATATATTTTTATTAAAAAGTCATCCGGCTCTCTCTTGTCAAATGCGTGTGTGCAGCATATCTTTTTCCTATTATTTTTCCTTTTGAATTCAAAAAGGAAAATCAAAATAAAATTCATTTTCCTTCCTTTCCGCACACGATTCACTTATAAAGTCTATTGTAATAGAAGGGAACAATAAAGCACACATATTCAGTAAAAGGTGACTACAAGATTTGTTGGGGAAAAATGCGTGAAATAAGGTTTGTCACGCATTTATCGGCCATGCCATGATGAAATCTCTTTTTAAAGCACACATGTCACAATGTAGCATCATGAGCTTTAGTTTTGGCAGGCCAGCACGCTATAAAGTGACAATAAGCGCAAGCTTCACACACAAAACACAAGGTGCATTTTTATGCAGCTATCTGTATAAATATTTTATTTTGCAATGTGCATCTCTACTGAACCCTTTTTTCGGATAATAGAAAAGAAGGATGACATTGCACTGAATATTAGAATAGACCCACCACAAAAAAAACCCAGCAAGATCAGTATCAAAATATATGACACATGACTCACATAACCAATACGGAACAACAACAACATAACATGCTAAAAATTGTAAAGCCTTATCTATGTTTGTACATTAATGTATTTTTTTTATTACTGTTGTGAATATTCTTAAATATATTTTAGGCTATGCAGATTAGATGCAGACTATCTTCAAAAAAATAAGAACATCTACAACAATAAAGTTTATTGTAGCAAGAGAGAAAAACAAGCTATAAAAAATATATATTCAATGAAAGAAAAAAAATCGGTCGGAACAATATTATATGTATGTATATTTTTCAAATTAGAGTTCGCCAGAATTTTTTTTAAAATGTGAGATCGGGGTCAGTAGTGAGTGAGGTAAAAAAAAATAGTAAGCGGTGTAAGAGAAAATGACCACAAGCTTTCGTGATGATGATGATGATTTATTCATGCATATGCTATTATTATGGGAAGAACTATTATGATGAAAAGGGTTATAGGTATGAAGGTTCTCTCACTGTTTGTAAATTTTTGTTAAAAACCATTGTCCGTGTGGTGCAAAAACCATCGTCCAGGATAAGAATAACAACTTGTGCAAGACGTGTGCAAGTGCAACCCAAAAGTTGACAGCCAAAATGTATTTTTTTGTGTTTTTTCATAATAAATTTGTATAATAGTCTATTCTCTGTATAGTTCACAAGATCAAGTTATTTAATTTTGAATTTACATTTTGTAGGAAAATTGCATCTTTGATGAAAAGTTCTTTTTTATATGGAAAAAAATGTGCAGAAAATCTGCATACATTGCTGTTTACAGACTTATATTTTTTTAAACAAAAAATAGGCTAGAAATAGAAAAGGCGACAAAAAAAAAGAATGTATGCGTTGTGTTGTGCCTTTTTGCCTCTCTTTTTTCACACAAGCTATTCTTGTGAGTTGAGGACAATCAGTTCTCTTTTTTTTCTTTTTTAAATCGTGTCGAGTCAATAGATTCTTGTCTACAAGAAATGATCATTATTATTATAATAGTAACCTACTGATTCTTGACCTTTGAGACGAAATAAGATTTTTTTATGCAACAGCATAACCACTATAAATGCAAGGATGAATATGAAGCCATGATGAAGAAATAAAAATGCATTTGTTCTCTAAATAGAAAATATGATCTATCCAATCAATTTGTGCCAGAAGACCAGAGAAGAAGAACTAAATATGCATTTATTACATCTCTCTCTCTCCTTTTCGCTGTCTCGGTTCTAAAATATAACCCATTCGGAAACAAGAGTGCCAAAAAAACCTTTTGGTAATGAAGATGAATATAAAATGGCACTTTATGTGCATCATTCCCTCTGCTTCTATTTTCTAGCAAATTGCAATTTACTCTCATGTTCACCGTGACTTTCTGACATGTCTTGAGTTTTGCATGGCTTCAAAAAAATGCACACTGAAAAGGGCAAAATCTCGCTTTCAATGTTACTATTATCACTGTGGTAAATATGATGCACGGTTACAGTTAAAACTGTAAATCTTTTGTAGGTATACTATTTATATTATTGCTAAGTATCGGTTTCTCAGGTATGGGTCGTGTCCTAAATCTCCTAAAGCTATTCATTCACAGAGACATAAATAAACTGAGGCTGAACATTACTCCACTTTTAACACTGATGACTTTCATAAGAGAAAAGTGCAATCACTTAAAAATATTCAGTCCAGCTTTTATTATGCATAGGCTATAAACCTAGTAATAAAACAGGGATATCATGATTCATTTGGCTTTTATTTTGAACTGTTGTTTAAATTCATTTAAATATATATTTGCAATAATCATAATGCCATCAAGTCACAACTACTTACAACAGGTAGCTGCACTATTTCACTATTTCCATTCTGTCTTGTAATCTGCATAAGTAAATTGTTTTTTCATTTAAATAAAAATCTCATCAGCCATCTCATCTTGTATGCATTTTTTCTAGCACTACAATTGCATTTTATGCTCCTTTTCATGACTCATGACTTTATATGAAGATGGTTAAAACAAATCTGTCATGTCTGTGAACACTTGTCATCTTTTTTCAAATATTAAAATGCATATTTGTCTATCTGGTACCCTTGTCCCTCATCATCCCCTAATTTGTATGACCATACGACAAACCTAAAAAAAAATATACTACACCACAAATTTTTGCAGTGTTCATCGAAATGAAAGTATATGCAATTTTCTTTCCTTCGTACACAATTCTATTGTATTCGGTATATAAGCAAAGCAGAGCATAACAAGCCAAGTAAGCAAAATAAAGAAATGCTCAAATTGCGTCCGACTTGAAACAAGAATAAGAATAAAAAGATGGATAGGGTGAAAAATATATGCCTTAGGGTACAAACTAATTCGAGACAGATTGGATGAAGACGAGACGACAAAAGTGTTAATTTTTTGAATCATAATCAAACAAGTTGAAAATGTATTTAAATTGTTTTAAATAAAGCTCCATTAAAAAATGTTAAAACACAGCTGAAGATGATTACAAGTAGATCAAACAATCACGTAGACAAGAACAAACAAAAAATGTCGTCTGAAACTTTTTCCCTTAAAAAATTTTGCACAAAAGACTCTCTTCTTCAGTCAAACTACAGACGCGACCCACAACAACAACTTTACAGAGAAAAAGGTGACTTGTCACCATCCATAAATTACTCTTCTTATAAAAACTCTGTCTACTTCAGATAACGTTTTTACACATTACTTTGTATATAATTTGCATGAATAAACGAAATTCGCAAAGATAATAGACAAAAAAAAGAATAAGACAAAAAAAAAGAGAAAAGGAACACCCGCAAACTTACCGGCAAGGGAATTCCCGTTCCTGAATACACGCATCCATGCAGGCAATCCTAGAAGGGAGTTGCATGATCTTCTTACCAGTTTCCTTTAATGCGTATCCCCTAACCAGCTCGAATCCCCAAGCACGAGTGCAACCCCGGGCGCTTGGCATACATAACTTTTGAGCGTACATGGTAAACACGGGAAATTGGGATTTTAGAAGACCCTCTGCAAAAAAAAATAAAAATAAATTTGGTTAGGATGTGGTCACATTTATTATTTTATGGTTATTTACTATTTTAATTGATTTTATTACCAAAAAAATATTACGATAACATATAAAAGTAAATTTTTAATTTATGCACTTGTTATTTTTTCATGAAATTCCTTAAAAATGAATTCCCTGCACCTTTGGTACAATTTCTTTTTTACAAATCAATTTAATGTGAATTAAGTGATATTTCTCCATCCGTGTAAATATGTAACTATTTTTTTTTCTTTCCTTTTTTTCACGCCACGTAAGCCCAAACAAATATATACTTCATCATGCCTATTGAATTACTTATTGTGTGAGAGCATTCATGATCATTGCACTTTTATATTCTTCTTGTCTTGTTGGTTCTGTGCTGGTGATTGCTGCAAAAAAAAGCGGACACATATTTCTATTTTTTTTTTTCGAAGGAATTATCCGTTACTACAAATAAAATTTAAACCGATATGGTTACGTAAGTTCTTGTATTCTACCTCTGTGAATCAATTTAACTGCCTGCCACTTCCACCAACACAGGATTCTTCCTGTATACCTAAAATACCTGAACACTGCTCATATGATACAGTATACCTAACTAATTTTGTATGTATGTGTGTATTTTTAAATCAACTATTTCAAAAAACCCATATGTCACTAATTCAATTGTAAGAAACTCTTTTTTTTGCTTATGCACACGTAAGAGTTCCTGTGTGTTAAGAATGATCTTTTTTTTTCACTTAAGGTAAAAACCTTAACTGGGATAAATCACACATGCATAATATATTATGTAATTGTGTGTGTGTGTATTTTCTACACTTTATCTCTCACTCTGATCATGTTACAGTTTTTACAGTTGAACATGAAAAATAAATAAAAGTGATTTGAAAAGCGTAAAGATTTTTTTTTGCAAAAGTACCATAATATTTAACACTATTCGGAAAAAAAATATATTTGTGAACTTCATCATCATTATCATCACGACAACAAGGGATGCAACGTCGTCGTCGTCGGAGGGAATCTCAAGATTTTCAACACAAAACAATTCTAATGGAATAATCCCCCAAAAAAAGAGATGAAGATAAGAAGAAAAAAATAAAACCGATAGTACTGGTCCTTTTTTTCTCTCTCTCTTGTTTTAAAACATTTTTACCCGATGACTTTTTGGATTTATGATTATTACAATGATAATGATAAGCTTGGTTAGACACTTGCACAATTTTTGCATGGCACTCATGCAGTAACAAGAGGGGATATAAAATGCCCGTATATTGCCAAAGCTACACATATATGCGTACACACACAACCGGAACTGTCTCAGTCAACCGTGACTTTTTCTTGTAGTAAAAAAAGTCCAACGGCCAGTCATAAGTCATAACCGGAGTAAAAACATTTATTATTTCACCCGTACACATGCTTATTATATAATGTCAATGACCAAAAAAAGTAGTAATGAACCTTTGTTATATGGCTTTCTTGCCGTCATTTTTAAAAACAAATGCAGACATGTATCACATTACCATGATATGATAACCGTATTTTTTTTAAATTCTTATGAGCTTGCAAATGAGTTAATAATTTCTCACAAAAATTCATTTTTTTTATTAGTTTTTGTAAGTGGACGTGAAGAATCGTAATCTATCTTTATATGAGTTTGTGAGTGACGAGCATAACGTCCATCAAAACTAATCGATAAATATTAATATGTGTACTTTTGTAAATGGGTGTGGGTTTTCTCTCAAGCATACATAAACACATTTTTATGTACCTGTGTATCATCACATCCGAATTTCATTTGCTAGTAACCAAAATGATTAATTTTCTTGACGACAAGACACAATGCCATACCCCCATGAATATGCGCGGAGTATATTTAAAGCTATAAAAATGATTTAGGCGGGTTTGCCGGTTTACTCATCATCGTCATCATCCTGAGAACTATTTAATTCTTTTGACTACCGCTCCATTCAATTATTATGTCCTGTCGTCCTGTGAGAGAGTACTCTGAACAAGTCATGCATTTATAAGTGTCATTCATGTGGAAAATTGAACACCGTCCCTAGAGCATCGTTGTTCTTCAGTCAGACCAGAAGATTTTATATATTTTTCTATAAGCCCTTGCGTTAAATATAAATCTGGGACTATTTGCGGTAACCGAAAAAATATTCAATGGTTTACTGATGATGAGAATGATGAATAAAGCCATTCATCTATTTTTTTACTACTTTCATTGTATAACACCCCTTTTGGCAATTACCTGCGATTATTGCTACTTCTCACTAATCGAATCCTTGCACACTTGAAGAAAAAAACTAAAAATGATGACCAGTCTTGCATATATAAAAATGCGCGTACTGTCATGTCACTAGATACTGCACCAAAAATAAAACACGCTGACTATCATGGTGAATGGTTGTGGCTATATACATAATACGTCGTTACCTAATTTGCACAATTGAATACCTTAAATAATGCACCGTGTTCTGTACCATCATCGCTTGAAGGCAGTTAAAAAAATGTGTAGTGTGCGTGTACACTATGCATTTTGCATTGTTATAGAACTTCGTATCCTTTCAGAAACGGTTTTTTCCGCTCATTAAAAATACTTACATAGGTTGTTTGTCAATCTCTCTCTCTCTTGGTTTTATTTGCTAACGTCTCTAACAATAAGTAAATCATTGATTAATTTTAGTTTTTATCCGTAACACCCTCTCATGTCACCCTACTTATTTCTTAGTAGTCGAGAATATAAAAAAAGTTTTTGGGTGATGATGATCACGATTATAAACTATTGTTAAGGATGGTTAGGAATAGTGAACATGGGTATTGTGATGACCTTAAACTTTGGAAAAGAACCGTTGAAATAGTTTCGAGGGCTTTGGTACTTTCCGAACAACTTGATGTCATGTCAGATTTCAGGATATTGTTACAATTGCTAACGCACATATTGGACGGTTTCAACATTTCAACTCAACAAATTTAGCTAATTTTGAGATCCTTTTTTATTTGCTAAATATACAGAAAACATTTAATCTTGTAATGTATTTTATCTAATTTATTTATTCTTCTTTCAAATGTTTTTTTAGAATGTCCGTGTGCGTGCGAAGTGTAAACTTTATTGTTCTCTTTTACAATTCACCTTGTAAAGTAAACAAGGAAATTCAGATTGTTAAATAGGATTTCAAATTTATTTTAGCATTTCAAGTTAAGTACCAGTTTTTTTCTATCTGTATTCCGTGTACAATACTGAACTCTACTCCCTGCGCTGTTTATTTATTAGAGATTTTTGTTGTTTTTTAATGCTAATGTTTTTGTTCAATGCATCCCATAAAATATTTAAAAACATGTCTGTGAAGAAAAAATCTGCATTCAATTTTCTTTATTGCTGACCACTATCCTAGAGACATGATGATGATATTACTTTTCAACATGCATCAGTTAAAATTACAATATTTAATTTAATTTAAATACGACTTTTAGGTGTCATCATCATTTCTTAAAGGTTTGTTGGACCCGACGACGCCATGTCATCATCATCACATCATCCGCCGATCTGATCTTTACTTCTCAGATAAGCTTTTATAAAATATTCCTTACAAAGAAGTGTGTCACTTGTCATGCGTGAGCAAGACAAGAGATTGATTTCTTCATACACGTTTAACTTTCAAAAAATGCATAGAATTGTATATCTTTTAGAGTGACTAATATCAACGACCACTTGACCAGTATTTTATGTTTTCTACCCGAATATACCTACTTATACCGGTACAGACACGGTAAAGGTAAATAAAGGTGGGCAAAAATCTTATGTATTATTGATGATACAACTAAAATACTGGCTGGGTACTGTGGGTACAGTGCAAAACAACTTTGTGTAACCTGAAGCAAAATTCAATTTACAATCCAAAAAAAAACAGCACTCATGTTCTTAGCTAAGTAGGTCTGGGTGTTACACCATCATGCAATGTCAAGAACAATTAATTGTAAAGCTGTACAAAGTGCAAGCACAAGACGTGTAGTTTTCTTTTTAAAAATATACATGGAAAGGGATGCTATTTTGGCTAATTTTTGAATCAGAAATTTATAGGTTCTAGAAGATTACCTGGTTTAAAATATGCACCCTTTGTACCAATCTCCTAAAATGGGCTTTGCAGGCGTTTGTGATTGTTGTTACGCATAAGAAATGCCTATTTAAAATAAAAACAAGGCTGCAAAATGCGAAACGCGACGATGCGATGCTACGACAATTCAAAGAAATATGATGACTTATGTACTCAATTCTACTATATGAGTCAAGTTAGTTATGTAATGATTGTTCACATTTTTTTAACGGGAGATTTTAATCAGTAACATGTTTTTTTTTCTAAAAGTTTCATTTGTCATAATATATATAGCCTCTTATCCTGAATACTGACCATGGCCATCATCACGTTCAAAACACACGTCCGTGTTACTAAACTCGGTTGATGTTAGAACGTGATCCGAAATAAAGATCAATAACACTCTACATAAAAAGATGAGACAAAGATAATGTTTTGTAATGGTAACGGCCGCCCTCCCGTAACCTTTGTTTTCAACGAAAAAGTTTAAAGTATCACATGCAAAGAAAACGTAATGTTTGAAAAAGCAGGAAACTAAAAATAATTAAAGTTGCCTTTTTGGATGTTTTTGAAAATTACAAAGTGGCGACAACAAAATTATCTGAATGGTCAGTGTAAATTGCAAAAGATCAAAATGCTTTTAACTACTGACGATTGACTATGAGTAGGAAAAATACCGACAATTGATAGAAAACTGCGAAAAAAAGTCAGAAGATTGTAGATTTAGAGATGTGCATCGACCTCATAAAAATAATTGATAGGAGACTGACCGACTACCTATACTGATAATTATACTTGGACACGGACCATCGACCTCCGAAAAAACATTGACAATTTTAAGTTTTTTCCATCCCTTCAAATACTAAAATAAGTGGAGATCATCGGACACCGTTTAAAAAGGAGTATATAAGCAGTCATTAAACTCCATGAATAAAAAAAAACTTCACATTCAATCGGCTCGGATCGCTTTTCCTTTGTCATTTTTTTATGGATAGTTGAGTATATAGCATCCTAACTTATACGACTTGCTGCTTAGATGTATAACATGATGATGATTATTAACGGGATTATGACATGAGTTTTGCAAACACGTACAACCGTGTTTCTGATTTATTTGTTTCGACAGTTAAAACAACAATACTAAAAAAATAATAACTTTACTTTAAACTCTCTTCCCACACCATCAACACCGACTATTCGACCCCATCATCAATTCAATATTTTTTTTTGAAGAAAAAAAAAACTAACCATGTAAAGTATCGGTAAACCTTTTATGTAACCCTTTAAAAAAATATCAAGTTGAAGACGAATTTCACAGGATGATGACACGCCATGAAAAAAAGAAGCGATGCCATCGTGTCAATCCTGTCATTATCATCATTTTTCAAGTGACCTTTGCAACCTCGCAAAAAGCATTAATCCCTTTTCCATGATGTGCAATTTAACGCATTGGTTATTGTACAAAAATGTCGATAATTGGCAATCTTCTCTGCATCTTCCTCTTTATTTTTCTAGTTACCTTTTTTTGAAAAATTTAGCAAATTAATTTGATACACTCATTTCACACTTTGTACATGACAAAGAAGAAGAAAAGACTTGTTGGCAATTCCATGTACAATAAAAAAGTACACATGTACACATGATATGTATACATTGCAAATTTTCTCGTTGATCCGAAAAGCAATAAACCAATTCTGACATGAAAGGGCCACGGAAAAATGGTACTGGTTTCTCTCGCTTTAGAGAAAATTGTGAGGAAAATGGTATTTTTTTAAAAACACTTTTTTCGTCTTTAATAAATAATGATAACGTGTGTGTATGCGAGAGAGTATCAAAAACTAACGTTTTATTTATGTGGAAGGCAGGATAGCAATGTACGCATCTTTAAAAAAGCATAAACTTTGCAAAAACCAGAGAGAGAGAGTCAGTCAGTAAAGTTATCTTCCTCTTCTTTTTTTTTGCGTGAGGAGGGGACGTGAACGTGTGAATATGTGTGTGTGTGTGATAATCGCCAACAATATTATATGCTTAACTTGTAACTAGTCATCACATCTTCTCCTTTTAAAAACACATATTATTTATTATAGTACATATCCCCCGTTTTCTTCTTCTACATCCGTTTTTCTCTTGTGTGCACATGAAATATAATGAAATAGTTAAACAAAAAATATATACTACAGACAGATTACACACAATTTTTTAATATCTTTTTGTCTCTAACCATTTATCTCTCTTCTAGCTTGAATTTTTTTTATTTCTTCATGTTCGTTTGCAGCTCACAGGTTAAAAAACCGTCTCTCTATTCTTTTTTATCTGTAAATCTACCGATCTAAGCATAGGCTTTCAAAAAAGGCAAAACAGTTATTTTTGTTTGCTAGAAAAGTTCTACAACTATTATCTTTTATATGCATTTTTAAATATTGGGATAAATGATAATGCACAATCTATCGTTTAAGTGTAAAATTGCATTTTTTTTTCTCTCGCTCTCTAAAACGAAAGGTTACAAATGATAATTAGATATTGTAGAAAGAAGTATAAAAAAATACATGAGAAAAAGGAAGGAAATAACAGTTTTGTGTAAAGTGTAAAACTGAATTGATTCACTCTTTTTTAAACACAGCTTGTTTTTTAAAAGCTAAATTGTTAATCATGATGATGATGATGATCATGTGTAGAGGATCTAACAAGAAGAATAATATATGCCTGTTGTACGTACAATGGATTGAATGATAAGTGAATGCATTTTTTATCTTGGTGGGTTATATGGTCTTTATTTTTGCTGAGCAAGTCAAATTGAAGGAAAACTTTTTTTCATTCATGTTTATTTGATTTTTGGATTGATTCTCCTTGTTCAATTGCACTTTGATAATTCCAGTAGCTAAACTGTAGTGCAAGTGTAAACTAGCCACATGACAGAAAGGAAACGACAATTTTTTTTATCTACCTACTCACTTTTCATATGAAATTATAGCTTTTAATCTGCTAAATACCTGTACACTACTGTTTAATTACATGCGATGTAAATATAAAAATGTTGAGGTTTTTTTTCATTTGTGTGGGTGGTGGGAGGATATGAAGGAGGATATATATGATGAATGGAGAGAGAGAGAGAGGGCCTCAATTATATAAAACGGGAAAAGGTGAAAAGTTGTTAACAATTTTGAGAAAAATAAACTGTTTTCTGGCTGCTCTCAACTGAACTGAATACAATTGAAATTAGGAGATGACATGACAAGGAAAACATTTTTTTTCCCTGCTGCAGTTTTCTTCCGTCATCCGTAGCAAGAAAAAAAACGTGGCAACCTGTTTAATTTCTTGTATTATTATTTGTTATTATCATCACTGTTGACTGTGCAATTTCACAAGAGGTTAAGTTGACGGGAAGAAATAAAAAAAAATAGTCTACTCTATTTCTCTGTTACGTGTTTATGGTTTTTTAATAAACAACATTATTATTACAAACAGTCAAACAGTATGCTCTTGTTTCTTTTAGCTTGCTTTTTGCGTATATACCGGTTACCGCAGCAACAGCACCACAGTAAATACTAGTATTATTGTATAATTATAATTAAACCTTGTTACACTGTTCATTACTGTAACTGCTTTTCATTTACTATTTAAGCTCATTTGAGAAAGATACAAAAGCTAAAAATATAATTTTTTTCTTCTTGTTAGGTACGAAACCAGGGGACAGGAAAGGAAATACAGTAAAGCAACTTGGATGCGTGGGTGTAACGTGTGTGTATAGTATGTAAGGAGTGAATAGGGGAACTCCATAAAATTCTCATTAGATTGGCTATGCAATCAAACAAATTAAACCGTGAGAGCAATTTTTTAATGTTTGGCTTTGTCCCATATTTAACCGATTGCAAAACTGTGTAAACTACCGTGTGACTTGACCAGTATTGAAAATTAAGTTTAAAAAAAAAATCTTTCTCGATACTAACAAATTACTTCATAGGAATGATGCCTACATATTACAAAATATACTACGTGCATGAATGATCTTAAATGCGCAAGTTTATGTAATATACCAAACTGGTGGGATGACTATAATATGACTGCTGGTGAACACGTACACTTGAACAATATAAATATTTCCTAAATAAATAAATAAATATAATAAATATAAATAAGGAAATTTCCTTCTTCGTGTCATCCAAAAACTAATAAAATATAGTAATAAGCATATATTCAAAGTCAAATCCATAAATTTGTCCCATGTTCCCTGTCAACTTGCTCTGCTATATCCGTAATAATAATAATAGTAACAGAATGTCAACTACACGAGAATAATGGAGAAATATTTTTTTAACATGCCAAAATCCTTACTACACCTATCATTTTCAATTTTTTGCACGTACTCTTCTCTCTGACTCTACTGCTTCAAGTTTATAATTCAAAAAAGTTGCTAACCATTTAAGAGAAATACTGTGCCACTAATATTACCATTACCACCATCAAAACCATGCTACCATTCTAAACCAAGTAAACTAGAAAGAAAGAAAAAACGAAGAGGACAAACTAAAAAAGATGATGAGTGGGTTGGTTTGGTGGTGGATCCTTTTGCATATTTTACTTAAGATGCCGTTCAAATGCCATTATTATTGCAATGCAACGTGCTAAAGTATTAGGACACCCTGTGTGTCAGCAGCAGCATCATTTTCTCGCTTACTACATGTTTTTTCGTAGTGTGCCGTTATGTACATATCTATCTACCAGACTGACTGACAGTCTTTTTTTATGATAGTTTGCAAAGTTTGCAGCGTAAACAGCGAATTTTTTAAAACGCTACGCTGTGTGAGTTGTGACTTGACTTGACTAGTCTATCCATCCAGTTTGATTAATTTGTTTTCTTTAAAAGCACATTTTATATCATAATGATCTTCTTAGGAAGAAAAAATATATATCATGCATCTTTATAATTATTACGTTGTAATAATTGCCCATCATCCCATTTTCTTTGTTTTAAGAGTAAATCGTGCATTTTTTGTGTTCAATAAGACAGTTTTACATCTGTACGCATTTTTATACATATCTTACACCATATTTTTTTTGTAAAAAGAGAGAGGAAAAGCTCAAAACGCCGTGGCTACTTTCAAACATTTTTACTGTCAAGTTTACAGCACGAGAAACCACACAAAAACACACGGCGCATGTGTTTTTTTATTGTTATTTTTCCGATTTAGTGATTTGTCGAGTGCCGCTCGTTGAAGAAAAAGCGATGAAACTGTCAAAAACTATAGAGTAGCTGACAGCTTTATCAGTATGTTTTTGAAAGATTCTACATGATTTTTGTTGCGTAACTTTGAGAAAATCCCCCCAAAAATATATATATACTCATTTCAATGAATGAATGGGAGACATCTGCTTTAAACGACTCTGGATATTAATTGACAGGTGATACGTTAAAATTATGTGGGTGGTTTGTGGTGAAAACGCACACACAAAAAATATAGTCACCAGATATACTTTACTATGCATACAAATCTATATCAAATCTACCTAAAAATCAGCCAACCAAACAGTTTTTTTTACAAAAAACATACTTGTCTTTTGCATCCTTCTGTTTTTTTAAATGCAACATATTTTACAATACCATGGTTTTCTTCTGTACCAGTGACAGTGACACACTACCTTACAATCCGAAAATCACATTTTTAGGAGAAATGAATGAGCAAAACAACTGATTAAATAACTTTTTGTCTATATACCAAGCACGCATACGAAATACGATTTACAATTAGGTATACAATTTTTTTTTGCAAGTTGCAATGCAAAAACTGGGTTCATGCCATACCGACGACACCAATGATGCCACCAATTTTTTTCCTCTACTAAATCTGCTGACCAGCAGCAACCTTCCACCATCATACCACCACCATTCCTACTTTTTATATCATTATCTCCCTTTAAAAGAACTACATATCACTGCAGCAAAAAAAAAGCTACACCACACACCACACCACAAGCCTTCTGTCATAATTATCCTTTTTGCTAATACGCAATTCTTGAGGTCATGAAACCTATCTATCTGGTACTTCTGTAAAAAGTGAGTCAGTCACTGTATGGTGTGCATTTTTTTAATGGAATTCAATACAAAAAATAAAAACAACAAGATTTTTTCGCATAAAATTATACACATAATACTACTGACTTACACCACGACTTTTGTCTTCACCAAGAAAAAAGACCATCGCATCTCTATACAGTCATTTTTATCATCATCATGACCATCATTGAAACAAGTACACAATGTACTTTTTGTGCATTTACATTTAGGTACATGTGTTGTTATTTTGTGTATACATTATTATTTATCTGTGTTGCTACATTCTCAAATCTCTTTTAATAATTCGGTTGTCATTGCTTTACTGACTGACTGACTGACTGACTTACAGCTTTCTTTGAAACTTTGCCCATTTACTACTCTCTAGCCTGCCAAAACAACTTGCGTGTGTGCACATTTATACACGAACTCAACTTGCATTCTCTTCTTTTCAAAAAGAGCAAAGAAGAGAGGACGAAGAAGACCAACAACTTGCAAAAAAAAAACCTACTGGTCAAGTCAGCAACATATTAACTTTGTATACATGCATAAGTTATGTATAAACAAAATATACAAAGTCACATTTATTACCACCATCATCACCACCACCACCACCACTTTTTCTATTAGGTATTATTGCTGCTTTTCACTGTGCAATGTGCAACTATACTATACAACTGACATGCATGACTAAAACTAAAGGAGATTTTACAATAAGCAATAAAATCCCGTTGGACATCCTCAATGTGTATGTCAGGAATTTTTTTTTGGTTACGACAAGAGACCCATTTTCTTTTCTCCCCTTCTTTGATAATCTGTATAATATGTATACGTAATAGGATGGAGAAAGGGTTTCATTTTTTTTGCATAAAAAAGTACAAATCAGTTTTATAATACTGATAACTCATTATACAATGCAAAATACCTACATACATAGGTATACAAATTTTTAAGTACTACTTTTTTTCAGATAATTCATGGAAATTGTCTAAAAAGTGTACAATGGCTGTGTACAACTTAAATGCTGCGTTTTCCCCTATTTTCCTTTCATTAACCCATGCAGAGAAAAAAAATCATCTTCATCGTCATTATTATTATCGTAATTATTATTTTTTTGCTTTAGGCTTTTAGCACAGCGTCTTGATGGTGATGGTGGTGGAGGGGAAGAAGAAGATAGAGGTATTAATTTAATGAAGGGATAGATCACCTTTTTGGTGAAGAGCCCCACAAAATAATATTATTATGCAATTTGTAATATATGAACAATCTAACTGTACATGTGTATTTCTTCCAAAACAATAATATGCATAAAATATACCTGCATACTTAAATACTCGTACTTCCTCTGCAGGGTATCAGCAGAAGGAAAAAAACGAATTATAATGATGGCGATAAAAGGACCCGATATTACTATACGTTACATACGTTACTCCACTCCTGACCAAAAAATATATATAACAATGCATCATGCATCTTAATCATCATTATCAACCGTGTACAAGAAGTTTATAACATGGCCAAAAAATCTGTATGCTTTTTTACTATGCATGTGAACCCCCATAAAAAAGATGCACTATACTTACAAAAATGTTGCACAGATTAGATATCAATACAACCAGAAAGTTGACCTCAAAAAAGCTGAAAAATGTTTTTCTTTCCCAACAGCTTTATAATGTGCGTACATGATTCGCAAAAAAAAATATACACAACAAAGCGCCATACTAGGATACTATTTCAGCTAGTAATACTAGATGTTATAGTAAAATGTACGCATGTTGCATGCCTTTTTTGTAAAAAAGACTGTCGTTTAGATGATGGACTGGCTGTTTGGTGCATACTATTATGAGATGATGATGATGATAATGATGAATAAAAAAACCTGAATGAGTTCACATTTTGTAATTTTTCCTCCTTGCGTAGTAAACACCACTTTGCAGTATCTACTATTATGCTGTGTATTTATCTGCGTGTGTTTTAAATATAAATCTTTTCTCTTTTTATTTTCTGCCACGAGGTATTATATCTCGTTTCCTATCTATCCATATAGAAAAAAGTAAAGCACATTCCCTTTACTATTTCCTGTTTATGTTGGCTCATATTTCCTTGTGAATTTTTTTATAGTTGACCAGACCGCAGAAAAGGTTAAAAGATACAAAAATGGGTATCATGTACGTACACGCACGTCGTCGACAACGACAAGGCTTTTTGAGTGAGTGTGTTGTGTGTGATCACTTACAAAAAGTAAAATAATAAAAAATCATGTAATGCATGCATGACCAACTGACTTGAAGAAGAAGAAGAAAGGATGAGAAGATAATGTGAAAAAAATGGAGGAAGACACACTCGCCACCACACACCCTTTCTTTTCATGTGTGTGTTCACTGCTTACAGTGCAATGGCAACAAAGACGGTTTTATTAAATAAGCTTTTCTTAGACAAGAGGAAGATGAGAGAGGTCTACTTAGTTAGATGAGAGAGGAAAAATGCAACAAGTGGGATCGTAGTATTTTTTTGTGCGACGTCTAGTATGGTATACGTAACATACATAGATTGCTCACATTAGCAAGGCGCTAAGTTACTACACAGGTCACACAGGTAGGCATATAATATTATATGATAATATTTCATATAATTTCTTTTACCGAGTGTAACAATAATGTCATTTTCAAGTAATTTAGCAGCGTGCATGCTGTATGTGTAATGTATATGTATATATATGGGCTTATGCAGTGCAGTTACAGCTCCCAGATTCATTCTGACAGACAGATTCTTTAAGCAAATAAGGCCCTCCAATTCCCATGAAAATCACTTAATGAACCACTGGTATACTTTTTGGCTATTAAATTGAAGCTTTCAAATGATCATATTTTTTTTGAAGATGATGCATTCGGACGACTGGGGAAATGATGCATAATAATATGCATGTATCTTTATGTATATATGTATATGCAGGTGTGTAGTGTGTATTTTGAGATACATTATGAAACGTTATGTCAAAAGAGCCTTTTCCCCTTTTTCAGTTTAATGGGCTGTGGTTGAATCGATACTATGCTTTATTAGTTATCCTTAGGCAACTTTGACTACTTATGTTGCAGGATGAGCAAGTCAAGTTGTAAAATAAATGTGTGATGTGATGCAATGAATCATGAATGGGTTAACATTTCAAAAGCATATGAAATGGAATCTGTGGTGACATATGCATTTTTTCGTTTAAGAACAGTTATATAATCAATGTCAATGTCAATAACTCCAAAAAGTCATAAAACAAATAGACATGAAATCCACGTTGTTTTTTTCAGAACGTTTCATGAAAAAAATAGGTGCCCGCAAAAAATGCTTTTTTAGCTCAAAATTTATGCGCCTAGACAATTCTCATCTACTTTTGGGCTATAATCAGTAGGATTTGCATTTTTGAGTAATTCAAATGCATATTAGCCGGATTTTTAAAGAAATGAAAAAAATGTGCACAGAGAAAGGTGTTCATTCATTTTTTCAAACAAATCTTTTCTGTAAGTGCACATGTATAAGAAAGGATGTCGTATGTATGAAAAATAATTAGCATGTATTTATGTATGTATAATTATCATTGCTAATTCTTTTGACAAATCTTTCCCTTCTCATCTGCTCAAGATGCACATTTTTTAAATAATGCTGTGTATTCAATCCAACCCTGAAACCTCTTTTTCAAAAGATTTCAAATGCAGCAGCTTGCTGAAATATGTATGCAAAATCTGAAATATGCAACCCTGTAAAAAATCATTTTATCATCTGCATTATTTTTATATGTGTTTGTTTTCTACTAACCTTTTCCTTCCCCAACTTGACTTTTGAAAAGGACACAAAGCCCAGTTTCAAAGTTGACAGCTTGGCACGACAAGTTTTGCTTGCAGGCGTCCACGCATTCGGCCAGTTGTAACGTTCCAGCACGTGTTTCTAGTATGTCTGTTGGGGCACTGTACATCCAGCCTGTGATCAGCTCAAATGTTGCGTCTTCTGGTGGGCAGTCCACTACTGAGTATTGGGCTGACACCACTCCCGCAAGAATAGCCAAGGCTATTCCGCTCGTCAAACACAACATTTTGTGCATGTTGTGATCTATTCCTCTCTAACTTTCCCTGACTATTTAATAAATAACTTTGTAATTTAAAAAAGTTTTGTTTTTTTTCAGAACAAGTCACTTTAATTTCAATAAATTGTAAAAATTATTACAATTTATTTCAAATCCAAATAAAAATCCAACCTTTCCACTCAACTTATTGTTTTCCACTTTGATTTACTAAACTTGTAAATTGTATTGATTGTCAATGAAGAACTTTTTAAAAAAAATGTAAATTGTAAAATTTTACAATTAAGAACTTTTGAAGTGTTGTAATAATCGAGAACTTTTGTGTTTATTAAACTTTGAATTGGAACAAGTCACCTTTTGTGATAAATTCAGATCAAATAATTTTCCACGTCTTTAACCCTCCAACTCTACTTTGCAACTGACACTCCAACCCGAAAAAATCTATCTAGTCACCCTGCTACCTTTCTCCTCAACAATCTATCTAAATTATTTTGCTTACTTTTTGACTTTTGAAGTTTCTGTTTTGAAAGAGCTTTTTTGTTTTGTGAGAACAAAGTCACTTTTCAATTTTCCTCTCCTACCTCTCTCGCCACTGTGAGTTCCTCCGCACACAGCGCCGACTTATTTATACCCCCGGCCCACCGTTGTTTTCGACATGCTCAGCGTCACCAAACTCCCATTTAAAATACACAGGAGTAAATACACTTTTCAAAACGTTACAACCACCACCATACCAGTTAACGCTATACAGTTGCAGCCTCCTCAGACCTTGTCAAGTTAAAGCTCAGAACCTGTGGCTATCATCCCAATGCACAATGCATTTGGGATACCTCAACAAATTCAATGTCAAGCTTGCACACTTGCTGATGCACACACGTGAAAAGTCCTTTTCTTTAAAGAAAAAAGCCAGAGAAAAGGCCTGGGAAAAGGCTCTTTACAAAACTGCTTGTATCTGAGTCTTGTCTCTTATACCTGCTATACACACAGCGGCGAGCGAGAGAGGAGGCGAAGGAGGAGGACGCCATATGTTATCATGATGGGTATAGCAAAATGAGCAGTTATGTTATATGAACGCTTGTTTCCTTCAGGTCTACGCCTCCTTTCAGCGCATCCCATTTTCATCACTGCACACTGCACTGCACACATGAAATATAATGCACTCTAGTTTCTTCATCTTCAATGTTACCCGATACGTATTATGTTTTATATGCGCTCTGCTTTGCGCTCTCTCGCATTTACAAATATTAAAAAGGCCGGTCAGCTAAGTGGTTCGGTTTATGTACGTATTTCAAAAAAGGGTAACAGCGCTGATGATCATGATGATGATGATCATCATCACCACCATCAACATCTTCTCATCATCATCATCAATAAAAACGCTATTTTCTCATCTCTTCTTTCTCCCTCCCTCTTCAAATCGTAAACATACTTTTATGCCCGCTTGTCGCTTGTATGCCCCTTTTTTTGTCGTTGTCTTCTTCGTCTTTATTAGCTTCCTCCTATCCACAAGTTCAAAGGTTCCTGTTAGAAAACTTTTAAAAGTTGTCATCATTATCATCAGAGAGGATAATACTCATCAATTGGATTTGTGTTGCGTGTGTGAAAGACTTTTTTAAATACTCACAGAGGTTTAAATCCATTTTTCGTTCACGCAATCCCCCTTTTGTAACCCTATCAACGAAATAGATTTTTGCTACAATCTTCAATAAAAAACGTTACTTCCTGTGTTATGTTTTCAGATTTTGCATTGAATACTGTTTGTATTTAAATTTATATGCGTTTTTTTGTCCTATGCACACACACTATGCATTATGTATAAGGTAGGCGGATTATATGATGATGTCTAAAAAAGAGAGAAGACCTTTTCCCTTCCCTTGTTTCTTTTTTTCTTGAAAAAATAAAATATCCTGACAAAAAAAATGGCAAAAGGTGAGCTACCTTTTCGTTCTCACCGTATTGAAAAAGTCATTGAGCTAATAATATTTTTTTAATCGATTCAAATTAAACTTTGACATTCTTTCCTACTTCTGTATAGCAACTGTAGCTTTCTAAAAAAACAATTCTCTCTTCTTCTCTCTCTCTCTCACCAAAATCAGTTGCCTTTTTTGGAATTTTTTATTGATGATAATGACCGGTGGCCAGTGAGCTACTTAACGGACCTTGGCGTTTGGAACATCCTACCTAGTTAACAGTTAAACGAGCATATCCTTTAAATATTACAACGAATTAAAACAAGGGAATAACAGCTCATGCATATTTATAAAAATCTACTTATTTAGAATCCAGGAGCCATGACAAAAATACTAACGGTTAAATATTATCAACTTAACTGGGTAGTGGGCAGTACAAGTTGACATCAATATTTTTTTCAAGTTAATGAGTTTCTTTTTTAAGAAATAAAGAGGAGGATCGGAAAACGGGCAGTGGCATCGTTTTTTTTAAAACACAGAGCGAGAGAGGATGGACACTAATTAATATTCTAGCGCCACAAAGTGTAACGTTCCCCCGAAGAAAAAAAATGAGGATTTGAACTCAATGTAAAAATTCATTGAACTCTCGGATGTTAGATTCCTTACAAGTTGTTCACTTGAACAATTTTACGATTGAAGTAGCAGTAGTTTTGGCGACTAGGAAGGAACAGAAAATAATAAAAAAAAGGTTTTGGCATTTAGGAATTTATATTTTGTAGGAAGACAAGAGAAGAATAACTAGGAAGACCAAATATGATAATTCTACTGATATTAAACACAATCTTTATAGATGTATTCACACGTCCTATAATCACATTTTACTTAAGTAAGAGAAAGCAATTAAATGAAGCGAAGGTGAACGAAACACACAGTGCACACACCATACCATGCCATCATCATCATCATCATCATCTTCATCAGGTAATAAAAACAACCTATTTCTGTCTTCTGTCCTGGTTAAAAACCTATGTATTTACGAGACGAGCAACTTCCAGTCAAGAAAGGTTGGCTTTTTTCTTACATAAGTGTAAATGGTTTTTAATTTTTTTCGTGTAATTTTTAGTGTAGTTACATGCATGTAGCAGTAAAAAAATTAAAGCTAATGGGTTGAAACGCGCATTTACGGAAGTAGCGCTCATAAAAAGCATATTCCCCCCTGTAATTAGGAGGTGGAGAGCACATGTTTTATTGTATTGTAAGGTAATTAAATTGTTTCACCTCCACCTCCTCAGTTTTTAGAGAAAATTATGCACCGGTACGGTACACACAGTGACAGTAGAAAAAAAAGAACATGAGCAATTTTCTCTCATCTTTTTTTACCTACCTTCCTTCCTACTTGTTATTAAAGTTGACCCAAGTTATTTTTACAAACCATATTGGGTCAATATTCTGTTGGCTATGCTTCTTTGTAGCTGTGTGTGTGTGTGTGTGAATTTTGATTGTTCGAGAAGATCAAGTGGACGATGCGATTGGGATGATGGAATACTTAAAATGGTGTTGGAGGGAGGTAGAGACTCAACCCCATAAAAAAATCCCAATCATGCTAACTGTATCGCTACTTATTTCCTCTATATTTTTTATACTAAATGTTGAATGTCAGCTAACCATGAAAAGTTCGGTGAGAAAATTATCTACTCGTTAAAATTATCCTTGTCTTAAGCTTAGTCCACTAAAAATAATTATGAGTTTTCTACACCCGGCCATTTCTCTGTTGACAATCCCTCCGAACTCTTTTTTTCTTCTTTCTCTCAGCTTCTCTCAAGTCAAAATCTTAAATGCACAATATTCAGAGAGAGAGAGAGAGAGAGAAAAGGGTCATTGTACCTTATTCGTCTCAAATCTCAAATAGTTTTCCGGGGAACAAAGAGAATTCAGATTTATCTATCTATATCTTTTTTGCATGCATCCACATTTTGTTTTGTCCTCAGCTTTCTGCTATAAGTGGCAAATCAAGGAAATTATTTTAAAAATAAAAATGCTTCTTTTTTCAAAATCTAGAATTTTAAGTCATATTATTTTTTATGAATCTTTGTTCTCTTCCATATTATTTTCTTTTTGCACTTTTCCTCAAAATGCTTATTATTATGTCACTCGACTTTTTATCTGTGAGTGTTACCATTTAAGTAAGTAATTGCTGCATTCGTTGTAAAATATCTGCTTGTTAAAAACGAGCAATCATCTACTTGTACAACCAAGCACCGCTTTAAAACACTGAGAAGGTGTATTATTTATTCCTTCTTTTATTCTATTTGAAACAATTACTTGAAAAGCACGTAATTTTTTAAGCATTCCCTTTAAATATATATGTATATCTGCTTTTAATCAACCAAAACACATAAATCATTGGATTTTCTGTAAAATTAGAAGCAAAAATACGGACCATAATCATCTCGAAACTATACTGCCACTGAAAAGCGATGTAATTGCAGAAGTCACGTACACCTTTTATTATTACGTGTGTCGATGTCGTACAATTGATTCCTTTAAACTTAATCACACATCGCATCACACCATACCAACCATTTATCTATAAAAAAACGAGTAACTTTTTTCCCGAGCCGTAAACTCAAATCTTGACTACTTGCTAGTTATTTTAGTCACCTACTTGACATTGCAGTAAAAATTATAAGAACGCAACAACAATTTTGTCAAATGAAAAGATGTGTAAGCATTTATTTTTTTGATGGGTTCAGATCCCCTAAGAACAATTATCCTAACTACATGTGCTTATCCGAAAAAAAAATTAAATGCAGTAGAGTTGAAACTTGAAACCAACTTGAAACCAATCAGTTTTATTACTAGAACTATTATTTTCGCGCTTACTTGAATTACTTAATTGAATAATTGTTCATGTTCACCCTGAAATCAATTCATTTGTAAAACAAGCATGTTATCACCTCTGCCCATCTTCACCACCTTTTTTCCCCATGTAAAATCTTATTTCCGCATGTTTCGAACGATTAAAAACATATATACTCCTGAGAAGCCATTGTCTTCACCCAACTTTGAAAACCAAACCGAAAAATTCCCCACTCTCGGCTAAGTGATGTAATGACTGCATGATTGAATTCACAAGCAAATATACCATACATATTATATTTCTAAATTTCAACACCTTACCAAATCGCGTGAATTTTAACCGTCATGCAGCGTCATCACATCACATCACTTATATATTATTCATCAGATATCATAAAAATCAACCGACTATAACAAACCAAAATATACATAATTCTGATTATCCCAAGTATCGCTGCCGCCGCTTATCTGATGATAATTGCTTAAAAAAGTTAATGTCAATCTTTATTCCTTTGCTGCGATACCACCGCTGCTTAAAACATTTTTTTATTATGAACATTTTTAATGGCTATATTCCCTATTCTTCAAAATCAAAAATCCTTTTTCAGTTTTGACTGTCACTCTAAAAGAAATATTCATAATGACTTTACTGAATTGATTATCAGAGGCACTTGCCATTCATTTTTTTAAATGCTTATTGAAAGAGAGTACGCTACCTTATGAAAAATGCATACATTTGAAATTTGAAATGATTTTCTAAAAAAGATAAGAGATCAGTAAGAAACATAGATATGGTACTCCCCGAAAAAAAGAAAGAAACCTGTCTTTTCATTCAACAAAGTGAAGGGCACACAGGCACACTCGTCTATTACATAGTTTACATTGCAATTTTTTTTGCACATCGTCATCTCATAATCAGACTTGAGAATCAAAGAAATGAAACTTTGTATACATTATTTGCGTAGGTACTCATACTCATCATCGATGTCCTTCATCAAAAAAAAGAACCTATAATACAGGTAGTCAGTACAAGATCATCATCATCATCATCATCATCTTCAATCTACAATGTTGCTACAGACAGTTATGCAAATAAGATTACGGATTTTTACAAGGATACAATAATACGCTATGATATAAAACTAAATTGAGCACAATAAAAAGAATGCGTATGTATGATTGACTGAATTAAATAGGTGATGAGGCTGCTAAAATCCTAAAGTTCTTGTTTAAAAAAGATTTGTTCAAAATCTCAACATGGTAGAATTGATAAAGGGCTTTACAGACATTACAGACATAGCCTACAGTAGGTAGACGCAATTTTTTATCATCAACAGTGCATTAAATTCCATGATTAAATATTTCTGACATGATGATTGTTACATCATCAGTGAAGTTGAAAAAAAACAGGCCATCATGCTTTCTTTCTTGTTTACGTTACGTGCTTCATTCTGATTTTTCCGATTTTTTTTTCTTCTTACTTGTTACACTACTCCATTATAAATTAATCTTTTACAATATACATACATACATATGTTGGTATCTACTTGTAATTTAAAATGAATCATTTATCATACCACATGTAAAAGAAAAATTAATTTATGAAAGGGGAAAAAATCTGATTAAAAAATTGAACAGCAGCTGCAGCTGCACATTGGAAAGGTTAGGGTTTACTTTGCACCTTGAAAATCTGATCGGGTAAACTATAAACTTGTTAAGAAATTTCAATCCCAATTTCATAGGAAGTAGAAATACTGAAAGAAATATTATGAAAGAAAAAGCGTTTTTATCACGATTATAAGATCATTCAAAGGGATCACTGTACCCTTATGTAAAAGTTGATAGAAAATTGTGGATTGTGTTTTAGATAAGAATCAAATCAGGCCTTCAATATGTTTGTTTTTCAAGTTTAAGGTCATTTTGATTTGATTATGGGCTTATTTTTGTGTATCAGGCAAAACATTATTCCACACGCATCTTTCATCTTTTATATAATAGTAATGACTTCTTACACCTACCTTTAATCCCTACGTAGAGAAAACTGGTAGAATACTACAAGTTATCTCTGCGTTTAAAAAAGAAAATGATGCGTGCGTGAGCGTGTGTATTGCGCGCATACCACAAAAAAACAATTCATAATGAATTCCTTCTTTCATCAAAAACCTAGAAACCAAGTTTTATATTTGAAGATCAAAAAGTCATTTTTCTTTTGTTCAGTAAGAAAATATAATTTTTGTTTAAAAAATGATAAAGTAGAACCCTTGCTTTTTTTTCCTTTGCCTTGTCAGTCAGTCAATTAGCTGAGATTACGTATGTAATACATTTAACCATTGTAAAAACTCGGCTACTGGTATATATGGCTCCTCGGCTGCGCTGCCGTTAAATAATTTTTGTTTAAAGTTGTAAACCACGTTGTTCAAGAAAGAATTGTTGTTTATCGTCCCAATTCTCAATCAACCTTACATATGTACAAATGAAGAAAAAAATGTTTTCTAATGACACAAAAATATAAAATGAATGCAGTAGGAGGGGAAACGAAAGAGACGAAAATGACTTGTTCAAGTAAAAAAATGGCAAAAAAGTATAAGAAAGCATAACAATGCAATTCACAAAGGCAGCGCAGAAAAATTAAACCCAAGACCTTTAACAAACAACAAGACAACTGGTTTTTTTTTCGTCGTCTTCATCTTTTTCTGGTAATGATGAACTACTAGCTTTGATCTAGACGAGAGACATCATAATATTTCATAAAAATTATGATTATATTTTTTCCCCTCTCTCTACATCTCTATCTCTCTCGGTGTCTTTTTGGGCATTTCATAAAACTTCAGTTCAATCCAATTGGCAAAAAAAATAACAATAAGTTGTTCAACATTCAACGGAAGCTTTTACATGAATATGTTTACACGATGATCATGATCTTTTGCCTGTTCTGTGACACAGGTCATCTTTATTGTCTCATTGACTTTTATGCAATATTGCAAATAGGAAAAGAGTGGCGGTGGTGTGTGCGGTGGTAGTACAGTGGTGATTTCGATTGTAATAGCATGACAACATAATGAAATATATGGACTAGAGCAAACAGTAAACCAAATAAAAAAATGAATTATCAAACTATTACGTGTGCCTAACTGTTTCTTTTCTCATGTCGAATTTTTTTGACCAAAACAAAAATGATATGGAAAACGGGTGGATTTGATGCTTACCGTAAATAAAATATATACCATGTACTCTATGATTCATTTAATTTTGTTTTGATGATGATCGTGGTTTATTACAAAAACATTGAAAAGAAAAACTGAACAAAAAATATTTTTTCTTCTTGGAGGTCTGATTTTTATAGTGAATGTTATTGCATTTAATTTTTCTATGTTTCCTGAGAAATCACCATTCCTCAAAATATTATGTTTGTGTACACATTTGTGAATAAATTTATTGTGTTTGCTTACTATGTAATTGTGTTGTGACTATTTGTTATTTGGTCTGCACTGTCCCACCAAACACACGATATTAAGTAAATATGTATCATCATATCATACATCACAACATACAGTTAAATTACGAATAGATGATGATGGCGTGCAAAAATTTCATCTTACTTTTTATTCAGATTATTTGCGTTTTATAAAGATAACTTTAGGTAATGCTATGTGATATGATATTCTACTTTGTTTCCTTTTTAAATAGAGGATTATGTCGCTCGACAGGTTTCACTAAATTTCACACAGGATTTCAGTTTTTAAAAAACGAATTCAACCACATTTTTCTACGGTTTACTTTTAATCCATTTCGGCAAAAACGTGCATTTTTGAAGCAAAAATTACGCAAAAATACTACGTTTTCTGTGTAGTTTCTCAACATACCCGTTTTAATATGTACATACATACATACATTTAGTTAATAGTTTTAATAGTTTTGATAGTTTCAACAAACAAATTTCAAAGGTGTAATAGTAACAATTATTTTATAAAATTAGATAACCTGAAATGCCCATATAGCATTCTTATTCTTTCTTATGCTTTCTGTATTTCAAAATTCTCATCTCGCCCCATCCTCCATATCCTCATATGATACGATGGTCAGTTTTTACGCATCAAAGAGTGTCATAATTAGTACACGTATTGAAGCATCTGCTTGCAATTAGCTCACCTATAGAAAAAATATTTGTTGTAATTTTTATTAGATATTTTTCTGTTATGTGTCCATTGTTTAAAATATGCCCTTATCCTCCCATAACACATTATTTCTGACACAACCAAAAGGTAAACAGGTAAAGCTGAACAATAAAAAATGAGCGCATAAAAAATATCCTCAAAATCTATCCTAATTCGTTAAGAAGCAGCTGCATCTGTAAAAATTGCATTGTTAAGATTGACGCATAAAAAAACTGGCACACGAGCTTTGGTTTACGGGCCAATATTAAATGACAAAGTGCACTAAAATTCTAATTAAATTGGCGCCTCTGCTATTCTTACTGTTACCCATTCAAAACTATTATGCATGTATTGAAATATTGAATTGGGTTTCATATTTACTGGATTTTATTTGTGCTCCATTTAATTTAAAATATGTAACATGTAACGGAAATTCTCAAGTGTTTATTGTTCATTTTTACATGTGTACATTCATTTATATTTATTTTTTGCTCTTCACAAGTTCAAGATCAACCCGACAAAACTGGCAACGCAACGACAGCACACACACATACAACACACTCGTACTATTATGTTTAGTAAGTGTGACGTAAATAATGCATCGTAAAAGAGTAAAACAATAATAGTTCTAATAATACATACGCATGGCATAAATTATGTTATGTAGTATTTAAGTGTCAAAGCACAAGAAGAAAACAATAACCTATCATTCAACAATGATTTCTCAACTCAACTCTAAATACAAATTTAGCACAAATTCGTCAAAAGGAAGTTATTACTTGGGTGAAAAGGGTGAAGATGTGATAATGTTGATGAATATGAACATTTTTTAAAACAATAGCATACGCAAAATACGCATATAAATATTACAAAGAGGAAAAATATTTTGAATGAAAAATATTTTGCCAAACACTTGAATCTCTTGCTTTGGTGGTATGGTGTCGGCCGGTATTCCACTTTTTTAATTCTCACGTACCAAAATATACGTAATAAGCAGGTATACCTAAAAACTTACCGATTGAAGAAAAAAAGTCCCTTTTCCTTTTTTGCTGGTCAACCAAGTACTCATTGAAATCATTATTTTTTACCAAAAAGATTTCCTGTTTTTACGCAACCAGAAAAATAAAATGAATCCGAAGGGCTTGAATCATCAAGGTTTGATCATCGCGTGTAAATTTTTCTTATTAAATAGGCTAGTAAAGCATTACGTTGTCAATTATGTCAAGAAATATGCTTTAAAAAATCACAGTTTACTATCCAATCCTACTACTCCCTCACCAACATTTTTCAAAAAAAACTCCTCATCCTCACCTTAATACCACCGCTTTATTTTGCCCTCCGGATAAAACATATATATTTTATATCGCTTTGACTTTGACTTGGCCAAGCTAAGAGTTGTGGTCACACAATTTTTTGGTTTTATGATTTAAAAAATGAAATACAAAAATCTCTCAGCTAAAAAAAAGTTGCATTACGAAATGGCAAGTAAAGTAGAGATTCAAGTAGAAAAAAAGCTGCATATAATGCACTTTTTTAGGTGGGATTTTCACAAACTTTTTGATCGGATTAATAGTTGCATTGGATTGCATTGCATTTACCTACTATTGTGCGGGGTATTATCATTATTACTATTATTGCAATTAGTGGTGTCAGTGGCAAAATGAAAGTAGCTTTCTAGGGCGACCATAATATACATTAACATTTAAAGAGAGGTAGAGCAAAATATAATTACATCTTTTTAAAAAACCACTACCAATGTTTTAATTTGTAGTAATGCTTTTGAAATTTTGAAATTAAAAATTCCTCAAATGCAATGACTTGACAATGCTTACTCTTCTGTGTGTGTAATACTTACCTTGATATTTTTTTTCTCCCTGTCTCTATCTTTCTCTCAAGCTATAATTGAACTTGAAATCGTGGACAGTTATCTTTTCGAAGATAATAAAAAATTAAAACTATTCATAAACCAATAAGATAAAAAATGAGAATAAAACTACCGTGTCCAATCCAAATGCGAACATAACCAATATAGTAATTTCCATCCGTTCCGGTCGTTGATGTGTGCTATGCTGAGGGGTTTGCCCACTCAAGTCAAATTGCTCATTTCCCTGTTCCGGCTCACTGACAAAATATGACATTTTTATGTTCCCTAATAAAAATTAGCATACAAATTGTACATAAATATTGTAGCTTCTTGTCAAAATCTCTAAACTGTAAATGGTCAAAAATAAAAAAGGGAATAAGAATTTATTGCTCTGCTCTCATAATATAAGATTTCATACTAGTGTTACGTCAGGGAGGGGAAAACTAAATGTTGGAGGAGTTTTTTTTCTCGAAGATGCTTAAGATAAAAAAATTTCTTCATAAGGCATGTACACTAATTCCTGCAGCATTTTTATAAGTAAAATTTCTAGTACCCAGAAGTATTATATAAGTAAGCGTATACATGATTTGATACTACTAATTCTGGGGTACAAAAATCATACAAGACCAGATCCTTCAACGCTTTTGTGCGCTACATAATGGACCGTTTTCGTATCACCGTAATTTACCGTTTTTCCTGAATTTTTTTTTATGGTCAATAACGTTTTGGTTTATATCTCTTTTTAAAATGGCGATTTTCTGAAACACTCTATTGATTCCCATAGCTTAGAGTTTTGGGCTTTCCAAAATGCCCCTAACATCTCCATATCTCCAATTTGGGGCGAATTGGGACCATTTTAGATTTTATTGAAATTTGGGGTTTTCTACTTTAAAGTGTTTTTTA
>JAQFXM010000032.1:0-94757 GCA_034693345.1 Entomobrya multifasciata | reverse complement strand
TTGGAAGTTTTCCTTCTCCATAGGATCGATGAACCCTAATTATAATATTAAAGTACTTCCGGTAAACTATACTGTTCACTAACCCCAACCCTCTTTCGAACTCCAGCCGAAAATCTGACCTGAATTTCAAGATCAGCCTCATATTTCAACCCTTCGATCCAATTTCCAGCATGCCGACTGTAAACTTGTTTAATTGGAGTACCCTGCGATGTAGGAAAATGCTAAGATGTTTAAATTAAGCGAATAAAGTTGTGCCTACATTCTGATTTTAGTCTTCATCTACTAAATTCAATGAATATCCGTAACTGTTAAATGGGGACGCCATGCACAATAAATTGCCTTTAATAAGTTGAATATTTCCTCGAGCGCATACATGCATACATACATAAACCAATATTTTCGATTTTCCCGCCTATTTTTAGTAACTTAGAATTTAAAATTTTAAATCTGAAGTTAAATTCGGATTCTACGTGTCCGAAACTCCCTTGGATATGATTTTTGTCTCAAAATTCTAAAATTTGAATTTTCCCGCCTATTTTCTGTTACAGAGTATTTCAAATTTTAAATCTGAAGTTAAATTCGGATTCTACGTGTCCGAAACTCCCTTGGATATGATTTTTATTTCGAAATTCTTAAATTTGAACTTTCCCGCCTATTTATAGTAACGTAGTATTTCAAATTTTAAATTTGACGTTAAAATCGGATTCTACGTGTCCGAAACCCCCTTGGATATGATTTTTATTTCGAAATTCTTAAATTTGAACTTTCCCGCCTATTTATGGTAACGTAGTATTTCAAATTTTAAATCTGACGTCAAATTCGGATTCTGCGTAAGTAAAACCCCCCTGAACATGATTTTTAGTATCGTGGCCACGGACGATGGGAAAAAAGAAATGCATGTAAATAACAGACAGCTGAGATAATACAAACAAACAAAAGGGGCACCCATCCAGAATATTCAGTCATAAAATTGTTGCTTAACTTCCCGATAGCCAATAGAAAACCTCTCCAAGAATAGCTGAGCAGCGGGGTTCTTTCTTTATGTTTCAAGACTAGATGAGATAAAAGTATGGCATTTTGCTCGTCTACATATTTTGGAATGGAAAACAACAACTTAGTTCTCTTGTCCGTTTTTATTTCGTGGGCACCATTTACCCATCAGCAAAATAGGTAATTAGAGAGCGCATCATTTTTTTCGTCTTGTTGTGCTCCGATTTATTGTGTATCAAAAACAATTGATTTAATTATTGTGAGGTAATAGGTACATATAGATTAGTATAATAAAACCGATTAAGTTAAAGCGTTCATTGATACTTTGGTTGGTACCCAAAAAACTTTTAGAGCCTAGTAATTATTGTTGAAACAACAACACCGCCGTAAAATCCGATAAAAAAGTCAATAAACACATGCCATGATACCACTATCTTTTATCTGACATGTTTCAGGTTACGTGTTTCAAAGCGTTAAATTCCCAATTAATTACCCGCTATAGTTGTAGGTATCGTGACCACTACACCAGCATTTTCTATCCACATCCACACCAATTTTCTCATGGCGAAAAGTGGTTGAATCATAAACGATAATGTATTTTGCCTCACATTCAAGTTTGTAATAAAGTTATAAAAATTAATGTTCTTGATCATTTTTCTATTCATAAATTGAGGATATTCTTGAAAAGCTGTACGTTATTTATGTATCTATGCTTGTATACAAGGCACACGGCCATATTATGTGAAAGTTCATTGAACAACACCTAATATTGATTCGATATGCAACAACCTAACTACACAGCTTTGCATTCATAAATTTTCTTTTAAAAATAACAGCCTTGCAATTGCAAGAGATAAAATATGTTGGTGTTACGAAAAAACGAGTTTAATATAATTCCAGAACTTACATTGGGTCTCATGAGAAGTATGAGTAAGCCATATTTTTGGCATCATGATTAAAAAGTTTGCAGTATGTGTAATTTTTCTTTCATAATTCTTTCTCTTCGCCAAGATAATAATATTATTACCTTTTCGTGATAATAATGTACATAAACTGGAAACAATCAATAGATAAGTAACAACGTAACTTGCTTTTTGAAAGAAGTAACGATATTTTATGTGAGTGAATGATGATTATCGGTTAGCTATTGTAGCAGTCATAACTTTTTTGCATGAAATACGACAGGTTAGTCTGTTTTAACAATGACTATATTTTCTTTTTACTGTATACTGCGGTGCTATTGATATTGAACAAATCCCTTACAGGTAACATGACACACAATTCATTTTACTTCTTGTACGATTTTCTGCTTAAATGATCCTACGCATATACAACAAATTTAACAAGTAAACTGCTAAAAGCCTCTGCATTTTTCCACGGACGAAGAAAAATAAATCTCAGAAACATAAGCCAGGATTACACAAAGTTTTGTTGAACTTGATTTTTATCTCCAAAACAAGCACGGATCGCGATTGACGGCCGTATTAAAAACAAACAAGAACATTTTTTTACTATCTTCTATCCATCATCATCATCGTCATCGTCATCACCAACCAGTAAAGTTGATTGATAAGATTTTCTAAAAAAGCTAAGATAATGATGATGATGATTAGGCACTTTATGTGGGCATTCGTATTCGTATACAAATACACAACAATAATTTTATGAAAAACAAGTCTTTTTTTCTCTACTCAGCTCAATAATCCTTCTGACTAAACACGATCGTGTAAGATGTTGCACAGTCATAAAATGCATGCAGAATTTTTTTACAGCTTTTTCTCTCCTGATGAAATGCAGTAACAGCATATCATATCTGGTATCGCAGCGTATCGAGAAACTCTGTTACTCTTTGTTGAACTTTCTTTCTTAATTTCTTCCTGGGACGCGCTTATCAAGGAAATTCTAACTAGTTATTTTACAAAGAGACTATACCACTAGAATAAAATATCTTACAAAAGTCACTGAACAGTAGACACGTGGGGACTAGTAGTTTTTTTCTGTGAAAAGCAACGACCTCCAGTAAGTCTGTATGTAGTACGCTAGTCGATTTTTGATCTTGTCTAGAAAAAAAAAGATCATCATATTCATATGTAACAATCATGATCGCATCACGCTTTTCTTTCATTCATCTTATTGTGAATACCGATATCTCGTAATTCCTGGTTCTTCTAGAATACATAATATACATTTCATTGTTAATGCAGTAGTAACAAAGTTTGGTTGAAGTTTTGCAAGATGCAAAGATTCGGTCCTGTTTGACTTCAGACTCAGACTCAACTATTACGCTTCCTTTACAATAGTAATGATAATTCTCATAAACAAAAGCGCAAAAATACAATGACCTTTTTTGTTTTGAATTGTAGCGTAACAGCAGTAAAATAGGAGAAAATGCTATTATTATTATCATACATTATGGATATACCTATATCTAGCCTACATCCATCCGCACAACACAGAAAACGAGTTCCATCCTATCACCATTCTTCTATCAGCAATTCCATTTCATTTAAACCACTTGAAATATAGTAAAATGATAATAATAACCTGTCTACCCGACTTTTCCTTTTTTAACTCTCACCTGGACTTGTTTCTATTTTCTGTTTAAGGGGGGAAGTGTATGCTCATCATGCCCGTTACACCGCACCGACCAACCGAACTGCCGGCCAACGCGGTCGTAAGACTGACCATTTTTATCTATTATCTTTGATCGTGTTGTAGAATTTAGAAAAACATGAGTATCAATTATACCACACGCTTTTGCGATGATCATCAACAAGTTGATGGTTAAAGATGATTATGGGAAGAAGAAGAGCAACGAAAAAAAATACTAGACGAAATATTGAAAGCAATGTTGCATAAATTACACGAGCGCTGTGTGTTTCTTTACGTTTTGGTAGACTAATCAAGAAAACGAAAAGAAATTCGTGATCCAGCTCAATTTTGGTTGAGTACAAATTACTAACTTGAGGTTTGAGATGTGTACATTTCATGCAGCCAGCCGGATGTTATGCGGATGTGCTTGTTTGTGATATGTTATGATTTGAATGAAACAATGTATCTGATTTTAAAAAATAACTACGACGAAAGTTTGTTGAAATAGAAGAAATAAATTAAAAAATGAAATTAGTACTTCGTTATTACAATTTAAAATTGATAATGATGGTAAAAATGTCTAATTTAAGATTTAATCACCGTTTTAATTACATGAAGATTATTTTTGTCCCGGGAAATCGGTTCAGACTGTGTGAATGTTTCATTTTGCTCTAAAATCGAAATGAAAATGACGAGAAAAAGTAGACGCGGAGTAAAGGCAGGTGACTTGTTCGATAAGTAACGAGATAAAGTCGACAAGTCAAGTGAACGAATCAAAGAGCATGACCACAATGTTAATTTTCTGCACGTGTAAATTCAATTTTCCCATCAAAAGCAACAGTAAACTCGGTGAAAAGTTCATTGATTATGTATTAAAATTAAATGTTAAATATTTTGACTATTTTATATTTTATACGCATTAAAAAATTAAAAACAAAAGCTTCCGCAAAGTGGACCACAGCAAGGTTGGCGGAACATAAAATGAAGAAATACTAATTATTATAATTGGAATTTTCGAAACAAGGTAAAAATTGATTTTTAATGAGTTCGAAAAACCAAACCAAGCAAAAAATGTATTTTGTAATAACAAACAAAGTTACTAGATACGTGATACCCACCAAAAAAAGAAAATTACAATTTATTTTACAGGAAAAGCGGACGAGAAGAGAAAAAAATAACCGGTTTTTTCATCGCTAACAATCTCCAGCATCATTTCACTCTACAACAAGTGGTCCATCATTATCATTATAATTTCTTCTATTTCTTCTGCAAACGCAACGTCTCAAAAAAAACCTTAAAGGTATGTTTTTAAATTATAAAGAAATATTATGCATAAAAAATTGCCACCGACGATGCTTATTATGCATCAACAAATGTGTTTAGTGCACTAATATCCTTTCATTTTAGCTATTCTCTTTACAATTTGAAACTTTACAACCGTACAATTTTACAATTCCCTGTCAAATATATTTGATTGATGCTAATTTTAGAAGAGAGAATAAAAAATCCGCACACACATCAATAGCACCTTTAGCCTTTTTTATAATTTTCTAAACTAGTTTGTCGGCTCGCTTGGCATCAGCATTGGCATTAGCGGCTTGCGATTTGTATTAATTTGTAAAATCAAAATGATTACAAAGGTTTTAAATTGCTGTAATGCAAGTTATAAAAATAGCTGTAAACTTTGGAGGTGATTTTGTAAATTGCAATTTTTTTTAGATCAAAGGATGCAGATTTTAAGATAACGCTACACTTTCTACACGTGTGGTGCTAAAAGTAAATGTCCTTTTTATTGCTAAACTTGATGTAGTGGAACAAAAACCCTGTTGCTTTTCCTCCGCCTATTTTGCAGCACTAATTTTATCGGTTATCCGTAATCTCAACCAACCTCAACAATAACCTCCTCCTCAGCAAAATGCAGTCGTAAATTTATTTTGTTGTTACTTGATGTTTTATTACTATTTCATATTTTGTTAGGTATGGTCATCATCTCCATTACATCATTTCATTATTGCACTTTTTTCAAGCTGCAAAAAAGACACGGTGAAAAACTACATGCCATAATTAGGGATGTTGCAGGTTACTGTTCAAAATAAATTACAATTTGCTCTGGTGAACTTTAGCAAAAAAAAGGCCGGTGATAGCAGCGCAAATCAAGAGTAGCTCATTTTTCTCCCACTTTTTTGATTGCATAATTTTGCAATTTGTAACGGCAACATTGTAATTTACAATAGCAATTTTACAACATTTGGTACATTTATCAGTTATAATTGCCATTTGCCTGAAAGCAATCAAAGGGGAAATCATTGCAAGTTGCAATTTTTGCAACGTTGTAAATATAGCGTAAGGTGAGCTAGCTAACAAATAAAACTTGTTGCTTGTATTTTTTCTCTTTTTTGGCAAAAAAATGGGATGAAACAGAATACTCTGACTCTGATTATGACAAATAAGTATATAATCATGATAAAGAGCTAAATTCGACTACAACTTTGATCGAAATAATAAAATCTTTATTTTTATTCATTCTCTTTACAGTAAGAAATTTTAGAACTTTACTCTGTTTTCGGCTTTTTGTATATTAAAACTTGGAGGAATATTAAGAGATCTACGGTAACTTGTATGCAAGCGCACAACTTGAATGGCAATGGCTGGTCAGTATAGAAGAAAAATGCTCCTTTTAAGGTGTCTCCTGTAAAATGAAAAACAATAGGGGAAAATGTTTAAAATCCAAGCTGGGATATTGACATTGCATTGTCATGTTTTTTTTCTTTCCTTAAAAACAAATCGAAATCTTACCGATTGTCCATAATAACACCATCATTAAGCTATAAAACATTCGAGAATCATTTAATGTTAAGACAAGAAAATATTATAGACATATGAGTTTAGTTGAATTTAATATTTAAAAGATTTCAACTTGTTACAAATTACTTCATTCCTTCGGTAGACTTATTTTGGAAGTTCTTTATGAACTGTGGAATAGCTAGGGTGGATTCAGTAAGTAGGGCAATGAAGCCGACAGGTTCAACAAAGTAGTCATTCCCTTCGAAGTACTTAGTATAACATGTAGAAATCACGAACAAAAGTAGCGTTGCTTCTACGTATGAAGTGAGGTTTGTCCATTGCCAAAACTTGTTGAATTTGAAATCTGAGAAAAAAATACATTGTTTTAGTTTAATGATAATGTTTGGTATGTAATCTTTTCGTAGAAATTGATGAAAAGCTATTTATAAATAGATATGTTACCCAAAAGACTTGACTCTTCGACTTGTCGGCCTGCAGCTTCAGTAGTGCTACGTTCCACCCGAACACAAAGATCCAGTAAAAACATCATAGCAATTATCATAATGATTGCTTGTGCCAAAAGTGCATAGTCAAACCAATGACCAAACCTATTTAAATTTTAAGGCATTTAATGAAGCCTTGTGTAATTAATGTGATTTCCTTTGTTTACTGTAAAAAAAAGTTACCAATATGCTATCCGTAGGACGCTTGCAACGACAAGAACGAGACAAACAAAAGTAGAAAATCCCGATGCGTCTTGCGTCCGTTTTATTTGAGCATACTGGGGAATGTATGGCAGCTGTAAGAAAAGTAATTTTGCAGTGATAGGGGCATAGTAAAGATGCAGTAACTAAAAGATTGATGAATTGATTGAGATTTAACAATTGTAATTTCAGTTTTTACTCACAACGCCCCCAAACATGATAAATACCCTTGAAACTAGCAAGATAATTCCCTCTTTCGTCGAGACGTCCATTTTGATTATGTCAATCGATCTATTTAATTCTTGAATATCAGAATTACAAAATGCATATATATAAGTACAAGATTCGGTGCAACTGTGCGACTTCAGGCATTTCAGAAGTCAAAATTGGAGCAATAATGAAATGAAATGTTCAATGAAATGAAAGATGGAATTGTCTGAAGATTATTGAGAAAATTTCTCTGTGCAATGAAAATCCATAGCAATTAACATAAAACAAAATGAAATAAGGTTGCAGATGCAATTCGGTGAGTTTTTTTATTGACATGTACGATTTATTGCTTCGATTACATCATCATTCATCAATATCATAAACTCTGCACGGCAGGTTTACACATTTCTGATAAAACAATGAGTAACAATATAATAATTTAAATAGAAATATTTGTTAACAAACCACAAAAGCGACTAAACATTATTATCTGCCTTTGTGAAAATGTAATGCACACTTTAAACATATCACAGAAAATGGTAAATCCACAATAAAATGCATTTTTTATGATACACAATAAGTTACATATATTTACAATACAAAATATATAATAGTTAACAACGAACAATAATTTAACTCACATCATTTCTGGATGGATATGTCGAAATCATTACATATATAGAGATATGAAGAATGATATATTTAAATTGAAATGAACTGGGTGACAGTAAATAACTTAATTTAGGCATTTTTGTAATAACTAAAATATTCAGTCATTCAATTGGAAACAAATTGTACAAACAATTAAACAAGCCAATCATTGTTTAAGTCAGTGTAACGTGGATGTGATGATGACGTGCGCAGCAAACACTTTAATATTGTGTTTTTTAAATTTAAGTAAGTTTCATAATTTCTATGTAATTATTTGCGCCTATAGTATACATTTAAAGGTCACAACCACAACCAATAACCTACCACGAGTTAGGCATTGAAAAGGATGGTATTATTCGGGGCTTAACATGGGATAATCATGCATTCCTACTTGCTTAATGTATGCTAACAAACTAAAGTCTACTCTATTTCGATTAAATATTATCTACTTTCATAAATCTGTCTTCAATCAAATTGTCTGTTATAACATTTGTGTTAGTCAGAATAAGTAGCTGCAAAGAAGATGAATGTGTTGTATGATTTGTTAGTGAATGGATATGTGAAGTGTACAAGTTATTCATGTATATGTTAAGTATTGCATTGACTTAATATCTTACAGTTTAGAATTATTTTGTGTAAGCTTGAGAGAAAACGTTCACGAAAATACATTTTTTGCATTAAAAGGTAGCATCAAAGATTTCATAAAACCTGAGCGAAAAATATTATTGTTTTATGATCTCACTGAAAGTAGATTGAGTTTTTTTTGTGAGTTCATAATTACGTATTTATATGTAAATTTTGACTTGGAAGTAAATGTATAAGTTGCTGTGAATCATGAAAGCCTGTCCATATATTTAAGTTCATAACATTTTCTACTAAAAATCTGATAACGTGAATAAATATGTTGTCTATGACTAGTTTAATCGTTCTGCTACATTTTAAACACAGACAAACCAATCAGTTCATTAAAAACAAGTAACAAAATCAAGCTGGAAAGCTTAGGGAATGCTGATTTCCATTTTGAATAAGGTCAGGTAATAAAATAGCAGTAGGATTATCCAAATTTTGAATTTATCAACACTCGGCCTAAGGACTCACAGGATCGGCTCATTTGCCATAGATCCAGATCTGGGCAAGAATGGCAAGATCAACTCCAATCTGGAGACAACCGCAAATGGTAAACTGAATAGGAGCACTTCTCAACACAAAATAAGTAGTTTTGAATACATCCTGCAAAAATTGAAAATAGGATCGATTAAAAATCTCATACGCATAAAAAATCAAATCAGTAAAGAAAGAGAAATTAGGGAAAAAACTTACACCAGCCGTCCACATGAAGATCATTGTGGCACTATAATGCAAACATTAGAAAAAATAAATATATTAGTACGTATTTCTAATGCGTAAATATTATAAGTTATTTTGTCTTTTTGAAAATCCTTATTACTTCATTCCACGAGTCGATCGGTTTTTGAAATTCCGCAAAAACTGCGGCAGCCCGAGCATAGCTTCAGTGAACACGGCAAGAAATCCAACTGTCTCCACAAACGCAGACACTCTAGCAAATTGATACATCAAAAGTCCCCCTATAATGGCGAAAATCAGGAGGCATTCCACGTATGATAGGAAATCCGTCCAATCCCAAAAATGGCTGCGGTCGAAATCTAATGAAAAATTGTTGATACATTTAAAAAAAACCAGCCCACATTATTATAAATATAGTGGCATCCATGGATAAAGCCCTAAAATATCAATTCACTAATACGTGTTACTTTCTGCATACAATTTTCTGACTTAGTTGATAAACTACTTTCACAACACAGTTTACTGTATAAGAAAGTGATTAAATCAAATCGGACCACACTGAAATGCATTTTAAATATATTTACAGGAGCAAAGTGAAGAAGTAACTGAAGTCAGAAAAAAACAACACAACCCTCCTCCAGCTAGATTATGGAAGGCCTTATAACACGCACATCATCCATCACCAATTTCAAACCCAACACCCAAGTCAAGAAATACAGAGAAAGGAAGTGTAAATAATTTGGCATTATTGAATAGTAGAAGGAGAAGCTCTAGAAAGAGGCCCTTACCACGGAAAGTATGCTTTGTGACTTGCTTGCCTTGATCGTCTGCGGAATCACAGTGAGAATAATCTACGTATTAATTAACAGGTCAAGGGATGGTAAAAAAATGACATTACGTAATTGTGTGCTTTTGATAACAATTTTCATATTTAGACAACACATAGGTATGCTTTTAGATTTTTTGAATATTTCACAGTTCACAATTGAAAGAATATTGAATTACATGCGCAGTACAAAAAATCAGGTAAAAATTAATCAGTAAGTTTTAAAATTTTCACATTAAAACGAATATACAATACGTATGAAATCGAAATACATGTAAAATATCAAGTTTAAACAAATAATACTTTTGTTTTCATTCTCAGTGGATAAAACATAGTGCAAGGACAAAAAAATGACTTTTTTAGGGACTTGTGTATTTGGAAAGCAAAGTTTGTGTATTTTTTACAGAAAAATTCGCACATTCACACAAAAGAGAAAAACTTAATCATAGGTCATAATAGCAAAGGTAAGTTGTATTCTTATGCATTTTTGTAAGTCAAAGTGTCAACTTACCTGTGAACACTTGATCTTTCTTCTTGATGATATCCGACTTGGCCTTGACTCTGACACATAAATGTATCATGCAAAGCATAGCAATGTTCATGAGTACGCTTTGAATGAGCAACGGCGTCTCAAACGGTTTGCCAAACCTGAAACCAGCACGAAAAAAGTCAATGTACTAAAACCAACGGTTTAGGGGTAATGTGATACTATAAAAGCAATTTGACGGAATGGATATGCATGATGCTTCTTTTATGATGCTTTTTATTGTTTATGGTTGAATTTCATGCATAACATACCAGAAAAGGATTCTCAGGATGTTGGCCACAAGCAAAGCAAGACAAACGTACAATGAAAAGCCCTCCGCATTTCCGGTTCTTCTGATTTCATTGTACTGAGGAATGTATGGAACAACACCTCCAAACACCATTGCCAGCTGAGAAATCAGCGAAATTAATGAGACCAGTGAAAACTCCAGTTCCATTTTGATAACGGAATGTGTTTTTCGTCAAAACACGATAAAAAAGTCCAATAGAATAAATTAAAACTATGACTTGGTTGTCAGTTACTCCAACTCTGTATTCGATTTGACTTCGATGGGTGCGGATGGAAGAGAATCTTGACCAAAGAATTTAAGCCAGCCTCCTAAAACACAATTTAAAAATCAGCAATTAAAATTTCAATTTATACATATGCCCCAATCGCTTTAAAACAAAGTAGGAATAATTGATCCACTTTAAATTGGCGAATCTACTGCATGGAGATTGTGATGACCTTGACAGAGGAAAAGTGGGACGGAAGGGTTGGGTGGTTTTAGGATGACGAGAAAATTGCTACTACGCCAGAAAGAATATAGCAACAGGACTTTTCTTACAAAAACACACACTACCTACCAACTCCAGCATCTGCTGGAAACTGACTTGGCTGGACTTATTTATTCCACTCCACATGAGGCTATCAAAAATCTCAGCGTAAGCGTACGGTTTACTTACCTACATATTATCCGTTTCTGTCCGTTGCTTGATACATGAAATTCCCAAGCAGTCGTTTTAAGCAAGAGTGTTTCTTCTTGATCTTCAATTACGTAGTAAAACTAGCACCAGCATGTCTGGCTTCACTGTTTGCACACAATATTTACTCACTTTCCTCCAAGTCCAACCCAATTTCTCTGACCACTGCCACTGCACCACACTATCAACTACAAACAGGACGGTTTCTTTCAACACTTTAGTATTTACACAGGAAGGGAAAATGTGCGTTGTATTTCTCCACGAAATAAAAAAAATCAGCGACTCTTGTTGGCAAAACACACCACTTTTTACACAGCTCTTTACTCTCTTGTTGCTCTCCAGCTTTACCCCTCGTTTATTAAAAAGTGATACATGACAGCGAGAAAGAAAAATGTGGGGTTCTTTTTTACTTTATTGTTTTGCTCCTTGAGTTCCATGTGTAGTTAAACATCACAGATTTTCTGCCGAATAGGGACGAACCAAAGAATTAGGAATCCGGAAGATCGATTTTTTTCTTGGAATATAAATATATTGTGTACAACGAAACATATAATAAAAATGTTTGGATATATTATGCATGAGCTGAACTGGGTAACTGTTTCAACGACATCCAATATCCTACATACACCAGCTAAAATAAGGGCTTTAAAATCCTGAGGCGTTTTTTATGTATGTAAAAGGATTACAGAGGGACGGTAAACACAATGTTAAAACCAAACGGCTAACTTAGAACCAGAGAGAGCCATCCAAAAAGCTTCTGTTTCATTTAAGTCTCCAATGTTTATAGACAGGAAAGAGGAAAAACAGAGAATTTCAATTCCATACACCACATGCACATAAAGAAGTTTATTGCATGTCATGCATTTCATATCACAATTCACAAGGCCAACACAATGTGTAGCGTTTATACCCCTTTGCAGTTGTGTATGTGTCCCTTTTCATGGGACTTAACCCTTTCTGTATACTTTTGTCGTGTGTATCGCTTTATAGCATGCAATTTTACAAGAGAAGAGGGGTAAAGAAGGAGAAAGAAGGCTGTGTCGGATTACAGTGAAACAAGACTGCCTTGCAAGGTACCTGGCAATTACACGACGTGATCCATACGGCATACAAATGAATTGTTTCCTTTTTAATCCAAAATTACACAAATCACTTTTAAACGCACACTCCAAAAGATTTATTGCAGGACAAGAGAAAGAACTTAAACATTACAACTTTACACACAACAGTGGCAGATAAAAATGTATGTGTGAATTGCAAAATGTTAGCACCAAAACACGGTCAGAGGTTTCTACTACATATTTCCTCTAAAGCCCACACAGTACAATACAATTTATAAAACGAGTTGTATAATTAAAGAATGGTGACGGTGACGAGTAATTAGATGGCTGATTCACTTTTTCCGTCATCTTTTCAAACTATACGCCTACGCACAACGTGAAAATGAAGATATATTTAAAGAACATCTGCTCACAGTCAGACAGTCATGCCATGTCCATAATCACTAATCAAACTGCACTTCTTCTCATTCAGCTAACAGTTTAGTACCTAAATATATACACGTGCATTAACTAAATGACACAGACACAGCCAACCGAACAGTGAACATGATGCAGCGCTGCTTGTAGTTTTCCTTTCACATTTTAGTGCAGGGCAATGCTCAAGTTGTAAATGTAATCACATTCTCTTTGCAATAAAACGTAACTAATCTAACTATGTAACTCTTTCCTTTCCAAATTACAATCACAAACGCAAATGTAACTTCAAGGTTATCCTTCACATTTTTTGCAGAAACTCAATTTACTACTACGCCTGTTACATACAGACGTAAAATTACAAACAGCTGACTACCTGCTGATTGCAAGGATGTTTTTCACTGGTTTCGCGCATTTCTCGTTTATAGATACAAATCATAACATAACACCAGCTTTTTGCTTAATGACTTCATTTAAACTAAATTACGCTCAGTCTGTAATAGTCGGTCAATTGAATGGGCAATATTGGCGTACCCACTGACTGGCACTGACTGATGCATGCATAGTAATTAAGCCCAAAAGGTAATTTTATGCATGAAAATGATGTCTATGTCTGCGTGGGAGGGAACAAAAGGTTAATGAATACATCATGAGAATGAAGTAATTTGCTTTGTAAAATTGATATTTTGATGCGATATCTCTACTTTACTTATGCGATGGAGTACATTTTACACACAAGGTGTGAGCGTGTGTTCTTTCATTGGAAACTTCTCATTGATTCTTGTTTGATTCTTTCATGAATGATACTGCTCTTACTGATTTTACTGCTCTAAAATGAATATGCTGTTTAAGATTATGTCATTTTTTTCTTTAAGCTTTGACTTTGACATTTAATGGACTTTCCATTGCCTTGTCTATGTATTTAAATTCTTTTGCTTAATGATGCACCTACCAATTTTACATTAACACATTCATCCTATGAGCATTTTTGTTTGGGAAACAAAAAGCATCTGATCGTGCATGCCGCTTCACGTATGCTTTTACACCAACATGAACACTACAGCAGTTTACTAAAACCTGAGATATTTACATTTACATGTACGATAGAAAAAAGGTGAAAGGATAACATCTTATCTTGGAACTGAACTATCCAACTACATGTAGGATATCCATAAGTCATAGTCATGGTGGTTCAGTAAACTTGTCATTCATTGGAATAGTGTTTTGCCGGAGGTGTTCAGTTTTTTTCGAAATCTTATCTGATCAGTCCACTGTAAGTTTTGATAGTTTTATATAATTAGCAAAGTTACAGGAGATCCAATTAGGCATTTTTCACAGATGGTGATACAAATGCCACTTCAGCAGTCAGCATGCGCCCTACGCACATGCGTTCACTTGTGGGGATCGGCGTACAGAAAAACTACATTGTTGACGCCTTTGACTGTCAGAGCTTGTAGCGAAGGCTTCCTTGGAATTCCAACGCGCAGTTTGAATACTGCCCAGGTTCTATTGAAGAAGTTTCCGAATGAAATCTGTGAATGCAACGTTAACCGAAGCTTGCTTGTCAATGTCAATGGAACTCCAAGATTTTACAGCTCGTCCTCAGCAAAGCCCAAACCTTCTAGAGACAGGGCCTTACAAGAGGCTCCCGAGTCACGTGGTGGTGCTGTTACGCTTTCTACTGCAGAGAAAGGTAGGACCTACGGCTGCAATTTGAACTGAGCGGTCTCTTGAGTTGTAACTAATTTAATTGATTTATATATTGTTTGTCCTTTTGTGCAGTTAAAGAAAATGTCAAGACTGCTTCATATGGAGGAATTATAGTAGTCGGAGTTGCAATTGGAGGAGCGATGCTTTACTACGTTTTAAATGAGCTGTTTTCCTCGGAAAGTCCTAATAACATTTACTCTCATGCTTTTAAAATGTGCAAATTGAGTACAGAAGTTCAGGATGCTCTTGGAACTCCCATAAAATGTTACGGAGAAGAAACAAGGAGGGGATGGAGGAGACACGTTGCGTAAGGGAAACATTCAAAATATGCTTTGAACTTTTTAGCGAATTAAATTGTCTTAATTTTTGAATAAAATATATTAATGTACGTTTATTTGACAGCTGTCAACAATTTTTGGCTGGAGAAAAGAAGATTTTAAGGATGCGATTTTACATTGAGGTAAGTGAACAGGATAGAAATTGAGCTATTGAATTTAGCATTATATTTATAAACTTGATTTTTTGGGAATGCTCTTAAACTTCACATTGAACATACATTTATACAGGGAACGTTCAAGAAAGGGACAGTTAATGTTGAAAAGATAACGGTAAGCTTGAAACTTTTAAAGCGAAGACTATAACTATCATAGAACCAACTTGTCGTTGTGTTCTGTTGTGTTTGAGAGAGATTGTTTGAGAGTGTGTGTGTTTTGTATCATTGCAAAAAGAGAGTGACGCTTGTGGGAACCGAACCCACGACCGCTGGATAAGTACTCCAGTGCTCTACCACTGAGCTAAAGCGACTCCTTCTTGCAATGACACTCCACTTTGTGGATATGTGTTAGGGCACATATACCACAATAACTACTGTACATAATGATATTCTGTCAAACTAACTAATCGTTGTTATTGTAGAATGACCGTGGGAAGTATGAGTACAGTTATATTTCAGTAGACGTAGATGGCTATCCCCCTAGAAGGATTGAAGTGCCTTTCTAAAGTGGACAAGAACAGCTATAAACGCAAGCAAATTGACTTTTCATCGCGACTAGTTTTTGTTTATTGCTATAATTATCGAAAATTAATTGATTACATATGATAAAACGTTTAAAAAGGGCTCTATATACTAAATAATTTACAAAAAGTAAAATAAAATTCCTAAACATTAACTAATTGAAATTACAAACACATCAGCGTACCTTGTATTTATCTTGGCATGCATAAAAGATGCAACAATTTACTGTATAAGTTCAAAATTCATTCAAATACATTTTATTGAAAGCTTATTTGCACATGTCGTTTTTCCCATGGAACAATAAGCATAGTTTCAAACAACCTTGCTTTATACACTGTTCGTTGAAAAGCTCGCAAAATGGCGTACACTACGACAAATATGCAAAAGTATTGAATCCAAGCCCATTTCAGCATTTGCCAAATTTCCGCCCAGCACTCGTAACTTTCTTCGGTGTACATAATTTTTCCCTTTATGGAAAAATCTTTTGCATGCCCACTTGTCCAAAGCTCGTATTTGTTCTTCAATTTTGTGCTGACTGTATAAACCGAATAAAATTATCATTAAAAAATTGGCACAAGTCACAAATAGTTTGTGTGTGAAGCAGGAGAAAAAACTTTACAAAGTTTACCGTTTCTAGCTGCATAATTCCTAATGATTTTGGCAAGCGAGTAATCTTTTGCATTAAGACTATCACGAGGAATCACATCTTTGTTGAATCTACTATCATGATGCCGGCTCCATAATGGCTGCTTTTGCACAAGGCCTAGGTCTCCTGTAAATTCATAGCTATTTCCAGAATGACCAGAAACGTAACCTGTGTATATCATTGATTCCATTTCCAAATGGGTAAATCTCTGAAAATAGAATTTTTAGTTGAATTCAGCATTCAGCATTATATACGGCAAAAGTATTTTTGGTTTAGCTTGCATTTTACCTTCAGTTTGTACTCAAACAACAGCATGATGTGTGCACCTAAAACGGTCTCGTCTTTTAGGGGGAATGTGATATCAATCTCCAGACTATCTTTCACGGAGTCATAATTTACATCAGATTCTCTAGACTGTAATTGTTTGAGATTAAGATGCATATTATTTACGTGTAGTTTTTAAATGTGAGAATTAAAAACAATGGAAATTCGTGTTTTACCCGGACAAAAGGGTACACTTTACTATCCACCATGGACCGCAAACCGGGGAAAGTTGTCCACACCAAATTTTCTGAAGTGCCATTCACGTTCTTTACTTCAAGAATGGCTAATGTCTGGTGTTTAAACAAAACTTCTGGTTGTTCCCGGAATGTTTCCAAAATTAGCCAAAAACCTGTGACACCGAATGTCGTGTTGTTTGAATTTAATTGGTAAAAAACATAATGCTTTCACTTTCACCATTGAGAAATGAGTAAGTAAACGTTTACTCAATTACCTTGCATCCGATAACATAGCAAGTACGGTACAACAAGGCACAGTATGCCAATGATAACATTAAAAATTGTTGCCTTTGATAGGAAAGTACTGACGTATTTGACGCGTACGGGTTCCGTGTACGTTGTTAACAGCGGCATTTTTCAGGTAATAATTCCTAAATACGTAGCCTTCAGAAACGATTTATGACTATCGATGGGAACTAGCTGTCGTCAAACTTTAAACTTCATTTTGTTTGAATCAATCAATTTAAAGCTTTAAAATCAACTTTTTAATAGAACGACTGGCATTCATAAAAGAAAAAATACACAGTGAATGAAGCTGGGAACTTCGAGTACTATTGTTTTGGTTTATGGATGTTGGCTAACAACAGAAACATGCATAAGTGGCTGGATAAAAGTTCTTTTGTTTGTGTGCCAGTCTAACTGGAGAAGCGTCCTTAAGCGTTTCTATGCCAACTAGACGACACACAAAAATCACTTAACTTGGTGAAGGATACACCTACCCTACACCACTATGAAACGACTCCGACTCCATCTCCATGAATTAGTGGAACGGAGTAGCCCCAAGCTATCCCGTCAAGTCAACCCTTTTTTCGTGACTCAATGATGCAATTGACGCATGGACTGTTTTTTATGATCTTGATGTACCAAATGAATGACAATGAAATAAATGATTGAGTTAAATCTGTCTCACAACACACTCATTTCATTTTAAAATGTTTGTCTGATTTTACTTTCATTTATATGCAAAAATCTTAATATCATAATATATTATAGTATGGACAAGTACACAGATTACACATAGTATTTTTATAATATTAACAAGGATAATAAAAATCATCATTGATTAATTACTTTCTAGTTTTATATGTACCATTTATCATACAGTAAATATTACACTGTCAGTTACATTGTTTACACAATTTTACTCCTTTTTCTCTAGTAAAAAATGCTATTGTTTTAAATTTTTAGTAAGTATTTAGCGCTGCTGTTGTGGTACTTTAGAAGAGTTTTGTAGCAGGTTATGTGTTACTTATAATTATACTTTTTTCTCTAAAGTTTCAACTCTTTCTTACAGTAAACCATTTTTCACTAACAAAAACTTGTTATCATTAATCTGTTACTTTAGTATGTATGCCATGTTTATACGATGATGATGATTCCATCTTCAGTTTGTTTTGGTGCTTTTTAGAAGTGACACCAACACTAATTATATGTTACATGTTTACCATTACTGTTTAAAACCACTAAAATAAATTAAAAATAAAAGTAACAACAATATAAATTAAGTCATTATCTTATTGACATGCGGAGTAAATACTGTGTTCTGTGAGTTTCAAACTCCTGTGTGATGAATTAAGAAAACTCTACAACAAAAAGAAACGAGAGAGATAATTACTGTAATAATAATATTAACGATTTATAAAACTAAGATTGTATATTCTTTGTTAAAATAGACTACGGACTTGCTGGTTAACAAAAATTTAAATCGTTTCGTAAAGCTGATGAGCCCAGCAAAATTGTGTGTATGTTTATCTTGTAAGATAACAACCGAAAATAAAAATAAAGTTAAAGAGAACCGTGTAGTACATATTATGTCTCAGCTACCGGTAAACCATTTTGTATTTTTAAGAGCAATGTGTGTCAGTTTCCTACATCCAGGAGATATAATGTAAGTGTAAAATAAATAATGAAAATCTTTTAACAAAAAACAACACCAATAATTACTACATTATTTATATAGTCTTGTTGTCCAGCCGTATATTTTCAGGTAATTTTGTTACTCTCGGTGTTCACCCACTAATGCATTCTTTTCTTCAACTTGTTAGACAAACAAGCAGTGTATTTAAATAATTGACAATTGTTACATGTTAATCTATAGCATTTGTACAATATGTGAATATCATTTTCAAACCAGTTTTAAAATCTTTCGGTTGTTTACGGTCTTGTATTTCTGATAGTGGAATAAAACCATTTTGCTGTGGATTACAACACAGCCATCATTGTCGCGATTTTTGGACAGCACGCTATTTTAATCTATTCACGTCTCATTTACATGCATACATGTATTTTTGTTTGTTTTTGTTCAGTTAATTACAATGTATATATTTTACAGTAATGTACAACTGCGAAATATGTACTGCCACTAAAATTATTCGTGTATGACATCTGTATTTTAGTACACTGTACAAACACTGTGTGTAAAATTTTACATTTATGTACGTCAATATTAACAAAACTGAAAAAATGCGACCACTATTTTAAAAAGTAGTGTAATTTATAATATATAATAATAATATATAACAATTTCAGGATGATCCTCTGTACAGTTTTCGTGCACATACTGACTGTACAGTTTTAGAGATAAACTTTATAGGTAAATCTATAATAGTATATGTAACAACCGTTCATTTTCCCTGTCAAAAAAAAACAAGTTAAGTATCCTTCCACAGTTTCAAAATATAAATGCAATCCGATAAATCCATGTGTTGCTGCGCTTTAGTAATGCGATAGGCAGCAGCACTAGACACTCACTGAAAAACTCACTGCTTATAAGTAACTAGAATAATTATGCTTAAGGTGATACTGTACTGTAAAAGTAATAATATTACTATTTAAATGCAAAGTATTTTTTGTTAAAATCCTATACACTATCTAAAGCTACTGCATTGGTTCATCAACAGGCGTAGGGGTGGGAACTGCTGGAGGTGTGGATGCTGACGCCATTGAGTTCGGCGTCGAGTTGGAAGCGCAAGCTGAGTTCAGACCTGTTGATGACATGGAGGAAGTCGTTGTCTTCTCAGACTCTTGTACTGAATTGGGGGTTGGTTCTAATGAAGATGATGTCGATGTCACGGGGGGAGTGAGGATGGTTTGTTTTATCTCCTCCCAAAACTCATCGTTATGTCGAATTTTCGGCACCCAGCTTCCGACCGTTTCCTGTTAAAAATTGAAATATTATACCATTTAATTAAGGACTCATAATAGCGACAGATGAAGTTAAATACGCATATATAGTGGACGATAACTTACGATGATTTTGCCAATCTTCCCAGCTGCCAAGTCATTAAGTTCAACTATGCCCTTATTATCTCTATAAAACTGAACTAACGAACTCTGAAATAATTGTTAAAAATAGAAGAAATCAGTCAAATGTTTAATTTTATTATCACAAATAACCACATAATCGTGACAAAATTTTACCATTTGAAGGAGCATCTTTTTCGTATCTAAAGTATCGGAAGGGTAGTTTATTTCGTAGTCAACATGCATTGGTCTGCCCATTTCAAGTGGACGGTTTTCATGTGGAGGCATAACCCAATAAAACTGTACTGAAGACCTCTTCGTGTCTTCTTGATTTGAGTAACATGTAGGTGCTGAAACATAGTAAAAGCGGTTAGATACTGAATTCACGAGAAATGAATTAACAACTAAGAACATTGAAACTTTTTTTTGTATTTAGCTCACAGATAATAACTCCAATACAAGGAATGTATGCGGATTCAGATGCTCCTTTCATCATGACCTGATAATCCAGCTGACGAGAGATGTCATCTTTGGAAGGTTGTGGAGGTGCTCTCGGATGTGAGTGGTACCATCCGACGACGTCGTGACCTAACCTCTGTATTTCCAGTGCTATTCTATTTCTTTCGGTATCGCAGTCTATTGAACTTGAGTTTGGCATTAGCACACGACAAGGATGAACAACCTCCATTTTCAGACCTGTTATCAAAGTCAAAAAGATTAGCCAAGTTTTCCCAACGCAGATTTGATAAAAACTATTTTAAAGTCACTTACAATTTTCTTCACTGCTCCAGTGACCGGATATATAACCAACGGTTTCTGAATTGGTTATATTACAATGCAAATCTGCTAAGGCAAGAGCTTCGGCAGACATTCTGACGTAAAAAGGCTGCAGTCGCTCAATATCCTTGAACTGGGTGCAAGAGATCAAGACCTAGAAGAAAGCAAATCGCATAATATAAAACTTGTCAAGATATCATATCAATATCAATTTTTTTTCATGATAATTTATTGCAAATACTAAGCAAATGTACCTTTGCTCCAAGCTGCTGAGCAGACTGCATGGCAGGGCTACTATCAAAATGCTCACCGAACTTGAGAACACAATATGAGTCCCCTTCATCATCAGAATTATCCGACGACGAGGTTCCATTAGCTATATTTTTAAGATCAATCGATCCTTCTCGTAGTCTTTTAAACCAGACTGTTTTATAATAATCTAACTTTAAACCTGCAATATAAAAACGATTCCAATTAAGATAAGTTTGAACTGCCTATGGTCTCATAAATAGTTGGATAACTTTCGAAATTCATTTCACGCACCTCTGTACTTTATTGATGCCCAACCGCAACCAGACTTTCTCATGATTTTATCAGGATTTATAATAGCTTTGCATGCGATGGCCCATGCTGACGGTGAGGTAAATACTTGTGAAGTTTCTTGAGAACGGATTTGTCCATTTTCTAGGAGATCCCCTGTAAACTTTTGACCCTGCGAATAATATTCAAGATACCGGTTCACATACATACTACATACGTCACTTCCTTCGTTCAGAAAATAGTGTTTTTTTGTATTAATTAGCGTACATGATATTCCAAACTCATTGTCCCTTCTCCAGGTTTTAATATTCCAGCTGCAAGTAGCATAGGTAATGTCACATTACGTTTCGTTAAATTTTGTTTGTCCGAAAAATTAAGAACTGGTCCATTGGATGCCGACGGGGTTGGAGTTGTACTTTCTCCAGACGGGCTATTATCATTGTCTCCAAGTTCTGACTTCTTGTCCAGTTCAGCTTTGCATACTTCTTCGTCTGCTTGATCATTCTACACGTGTGAAACAAACCACAACAAATCATTATCACCAATTCTCAAATTTTTCACACTTGACTAATTTCTATTTCCATCAATTTTTCACAAACCACATGATTATTAGGCCCATTCGATAAGACATCGGTGTTATTATTAGGCGTATCTGAGTTGTTAGTCTCAGAGGGTGTTGGGGTCGGAGGAGGTGACACCGAATTAATTTTATTTTCCTGGTCAGACGAAGAGGATGGAGTAGGTGGTTTAGAAGAGCTATTATTGGAAGTCGAGTTAGATCTTCTACTCGTTGACTTAGAAAGTCTCGCCATTTTCGGCGGAGGGGGAGGGGAAGACGGTGCGGAGTCACTGTTGTTTGAGTGAGCATTATTATTATTACTAACAGTCCCATTATTTTCTATCCTATTATTAGTAGTACTACTCTCCGTATCATCCACCTCCATCATTTCACACTCATCCCGTTGGTCAACAGCCATCTTCATTGAATTCTTATTATTATTTTCCACCGCTTCAGATGACACTTCCCCGTCCATACTTTCCACGGCTAAATGCTCCCAAAATTTAAAGCTTTCACAATTCCAAAAACCCCGAAAAATGTCAGTACTTTCACTTCCGGAAATGCACTATGCAATGCGTCACCTTTGCACAATAATTAACACACTATTTCCGCACGCATTTAATAAATTCCTCGGAAATGACCCAAAATCGCCTAATTTTCCTCCAAAAAATTATTTCAGCACCCAAAATATTTCCAAAAAACTCTCTACCCCACTTAATCTAGTTCGCTGTCATTGGCGAAGGCATTATTGCACTGTTTACCCTCAAAAAACACATCTTTCACTGCAAACACCATTTTGTTTACATTTCAAACCATCATCTGTTCACAACTGACAACAATCCAAAACATTCACTAAACACTTTACAAAAACCCTTAAAAATTCAATGCATTTTCACATCATCTCATTCCCATCACAGTGCTCCTCACCATTCCACACGCTTTTTAGTGTTTTCACACCAAAATCCCTTGAAAATTTGTCGGTGACACTGATTTTCGACTAGTTGCCAGTGACAAGTTGTCATTCATTGTTGTCCTTTGGAGTAGGGAAGCGTATCATGTGAACTCAACTTTTGACCCATTTTTCACTCATTTCTCCACAACCAAGTTGAACTACCGGATAACTCACACTTTCCACTCAACTTTGGTAACAATTTTGACAGGTTCCTGTTGACCTTGTCTAACTGTCGGGTCAAAAACCCAGAGAAACTGATGAATGGGGTAGTAAATTTTAGCAATTTGAAAAGGTGAGCTAACTCCCGCAAAACTGGTCTGTTGCTTTGACCGCCATGGATTTTAGTAGGGTTTATGGCTTCTCTTCATATTAAAAACCCTATTGCCCCGTCACCAGTATAGCAAGCCGAGAGAGAGCAGCAAAAATGCTCAAGCTAAAAAAGCAGCTGCTGCAGCTGTCCCTTTGCATCATTCAAATTGCATTCCATACATACATACATTATATACCTGTTTCACTGTTTCTCGTCTCGTCTTCTTCCCTATCCTATCATGATAATAGCTTTTTTTTCTGCGTCTAGTCTCTAGAACACCACCACCACTATTCCCTTCTTGCAATAAAAAAAATACTTCTAGGGAAAAAGTGCATCCGGCCGGCTATAAGCCAAAAAATGCTTTGGTAGAGGGTGTCGGATTTGAATATAGTGACGAGGAGCTTTTTAAGCTAAAACTCTACCACCCTCTTCGGCGATTTTTTTGGATGAAAAAAGTAGTCTCCTGCAACAATACACAATGTACATAAAAAACACACATACACACAACATAACACAATACACACACAGCACAGCCCAAAGCAACGCTGAACGCGTAATATGTAATTTTCATGAATGTGAAGACGATGCGATGATTGCAAGGCAAAGAAAAGCAGGCAGGTCATCATTCATATCATTATTAGTCAGAAAAGAAACGGTGGTGGCACCGTGCAATAAAAATTGCAAGCTATCATTGTTCTTAATTGCATATTGCAATGTCTAAAAACAATAGATATCGAGATTATGGTTAGGGGATGATGAGCGAGCCATGAACAAGTTTTTACGATGATCGTAAATGTCTCATTAAAAATGGGAAATATTATGGTAGGGGACTTCTTATGCAAAATGCTTTAAACGCTAATAGTAAAGCTATCGGAATTTTGATGCTCGCAAAAACCGTTCTTTTATGAGATACTTTGGTTGGTTGATTACTAATTGAAACAAAAGAAAATGCCTTTAGGTGACTATTTAGATTTATCTGTCATTGTAGTGGATTTTAATCTTTTTTAAAGTGATTTGTGAAAGCTTTCATGATATTTTCGTAATTACATCGAGAAAAGCAGTAAGCTTTCTGTTTTCTCTTTCATGGCTTCTCTCTCTACCTATTTTTAAAGCTTACTTTCTCCACTGATCCACTGTCTGCATGTCAACTATCAATATGCAATTTGGCGAAGAACATGATGGCAAGCTTTTGGAATTACTGAACAAAAAATGGTTATTCGTAAATGTCAAGTTGTCGGTAACATTGTTGTATCGTTGAGAGAGAAAATTATCGTAACATTTGCATTGTGTTAATTTTTTTTTGCCTTTCCATCCCAACTTTCTCTTTGTGATTTTCCAACACTTTAGAAATGCGAAGATCATCAGTTAGATCAAATATTTCCGCGTTTTCTTCAGGTGGTCGCAGCCGTAAAAGCAAAGGTGGACCAAGCACAACAACCCATGACACCCTCCTTCACTGGTACAAAAGTCACACAAGTGGCCTCCATTCCGCCAGCCAAACAGTTCACACAGAAGAATCAGAAAACGAATGTGTTTGTGACGAAGCTCGCTACCAATTTAAACTAACATCCTTTTTCTGCAATCCCCATGCAAAGTGCTACTACCGCCTTAAAAAAATACGAGCTTACCGGCACTACCTTCAGAAAAATTATGAAGAAACTTTCAGAGCATTAAGATGGATAGACTTGCCTGGAGGCCAGCACCGTGTGGCAGTAGAAAGAAATTACTTGATAAACTACATTTGGCTCATGTCATTTATCATTAACGAGGTGGACACCACCAACAAGGATACAGCCCGACACATTCGTTTCCGGTTTGAAGAGCTTTTAGTCCAAGCGGAAAAGCTGGGAATTGTCCTCCAACAGTTTTTTGTACCTTTACAAGTGCTCGCACAAAATCATGCACTGGCAGAGGAAATGGGTGAGCTTATGCAGTACAGAAAGATAAACAGACCGAAAGTGGAAAAGAAAATTTTGAGACTGGGCATCAAACCGGATAATACCATGTTGTCTGGGAATAAGGTGACGGATTTCAGTAAACTTTTAATTTATGTGCGAAAGGATTGCCAAGTTTGGACAAGATTCCGAACATTGGCGGAATCTGATAAGGTGGATATTGTGACCAAAGGGCTGATGGAAATTGCTGATAACTTGAAGGATCTCAGGGGTCTACTAAAAAAGCCACTGAGAGCAATAAAAGCTGGAGGTACTCAGTGTAACTTGTTTCGACCAATTTTTGTGCGTCATGTGCAACAGATGAGAAATGAACTGAAAACTATTATAACAAGTTATAAAAGCAAAACAGAGGTAGAAGATAGGGTAATTTTGGAAACCTTTTTGAATGAGTTGCTTAGTCATTATAGCTATGTACTAAAGTATGGGGAGTTGATGGTCGAGGAAATTTGGGATATTATCTTGATGGTCAGACTGAGTTACGAATTCATCAGAGAAAATGCTCAGCATAATTTAGCCACTGCAACTCATGAAGCTGTTATGGTTAGTAAGTTTAGGGCAAGCAAGGTCAAAAAGTTACTAAAACAGAGTCATTTCACTCCAGAAGATTTCTTCAAAGCTGACTGTCCAGACACGTTGAGAAAGTTGCCGGTGGTTGTGTTTCCGGCTAATGCGGAATTGAGTTTACAGTAATTTATTTATACACATATGAAAATAATTAATTCATTTTACTTTGTACATACATGAGTTGATATGAAAAAAGTTTTTCTTTTTGCATTTTACTTTTATAGCCTTCAGGGACACCGAAATGCACACAGATTTCAAGCTAGTACCCCAGCTCACAAGTTTTCCCTCAAGAAAAGGCAGTCTTCGCCAAGTGCACAGATTAATGAGTCAACGCATTCTGTTCCAGTTGAGCGTAACAAGCTTATGTTTGTCTCTGAAGGGGACTAGTATATATAATTTTAATAAAAAATAAATTTTCAAGTGTGACAAATGATTGATTTTTTCAAGATTTTATCATGGAGCAAAAAAGTCAGCTTGTCTTGTCATCTTGCTGACTTTTACATAAAAATTCATAGTCACGTTTACTATCCATTTGATGTGTAACGGATCATATCCCAATGCTCTCATTTTTAATATTTCATCTTCTCGTCATCGGATTATCATTTAAAAAGAAATAAAATGCATGCATAAACAATTTAATGATGATTATCACCTAACCTTATATTCAAACAAGCTAACCTCTCACAAGTCTCACATCAAAAACTTCATTTCATTCATTTTTCTTGTAAATCTGTTTAACTTTTACTCTTTACTCATCTCTACTCTCTGCATATCTATCTGCATGTGCATATCAATGTATTTGTATAACTTTGTTTATCATCATCATCTTTCCTCTTTCCCCTTTGTCTCCTTTTTTCTTCTTCTTCATCTTGGCTTGTTCTTCTCTTTTTTTTCAAAAGACCAAGCAAATTGCATCAGTCCTGTTGCTAGCTCAATCGGAACTTGCATTTTTAAGGTGCAATCCATTTTTCCCGTGCAGCTATCTTGTGTCTCATTCTGCTACCATATAAAACGCTCTTCTTACTCTCCTCCTCACACGCAACAAACAACTTTCATGATGATGGATAATATATAATGTCTAGATACATATATTTGTACAACAAAAAAAGACACGCTATATAGATACATACACAAAACAAACTTACAATCCAATGAACGGCTATGCTTATGGTTATACGGTAGTAGAAATGGTGGTGGTGGTGGAGGAGAGAGATGAGAGAAGCGTCCTCTTTTTTCTCCTTTTTATACACACCGTTTTTGTTGCCGATATATTATATAAAGTACCACTTACACATACATCAAGAGTTTTTTTTGTAACATCATATCACATTAAAACTGTATATATATTATGTGTGTACCTCTCTCTATACCCTTTTTATAAGCATATCACACACAAAAGTATAATGGCTTGCATGCATAATATCTTGACTACCACTATAATATACAAAGTATAGTTTGATGTGGGTGACTACTAATGTCTTCTAGTTTTTCTGGCGTTGCTGCTGCTTTTATTCTACTTTTCCTTATAAATATACCTACACCAAGAATTCTATTACATTATATGAGCACAATAATAAGAGCACTGAAAGTGTGTGAACAGAGCAGATATGCACACAAAAGGCCGCATCACCATCATCAGCAACAACAACATCGCCATCACATCCATTGCAATAGCAAACAACAAACCCGTCTTTTCTTCGTTTTCCTCTTCTCAACTTCTCTCTTAGAAAGGCTTGTTGGTTCGCTGAATAAAACCTATAAAAGTATACCCAGAAGTTATCATCATAGTAAAAACTTTTTTATACTTGAATAAGTACTTCTTCTTACAAAGATCAAGGAGGATGATGATTATGAGTGCAATTTCCATTACATTGTGTACATTATGTTCTCTATGTGTACCTTGGTCGAATCAGATTAAAAGAAAGATGATGACGACTACGACTTGTCCAAGACTAAGATGATTTAACGAGAGTTAGTTAAGAGTTAATGATATGATGTACATACGTAATAGTCATTATTCAATGAAGGAACCTTTTTTTCAATGTTTTATAAGAAAAGTAATCCAGTCTTTTTTTTGCACGGCTTTCTTCTCAAAAGGTTGTCTTGTTTTGTGGATGATATGAAAAGAATATTATTCAGGCATTCATGGATATGGATTCATGTGTGTGTGCGACTACATGATTTCAAGTTATTCAACAAAAAACGCTGCGCTGACGTAAAGTTGCTGTACAACACTACATCGCGTCTTTTCATTTCTTTTCTTTGAATTCCTTCTATATATCTGTATATCTTCTACAATTTCTGGTTGATGGTGATAGTGGTAGCAGCAGCTCATAAGTATAGGCTTCACATTCACAATCGTGATGTTGATGATCGCATCGCAACTTATAGTAAAGTACAACAAATGCCACCAACACCGCCCGTTTCACCGTATAAAAAAATGTACGCCATAAAAGATTCATGATATGAAAAATTATATCAAATAATATGTGCATGCATACATGGTTTAGCAAAAGAAGCATTGAAATAGAAGAAAGAAAAAAGTGTGGATGTGGAATATGTGTGTGAGTAAAGAGAGGAAAATGGAGGAGGGCTAATATCATTACAGGAGCAGTAAAATGTTGGAAGCTTGCAATAAATATGTACACACACGTAGATTTTCATAAGGAACCAGAACAAATCTATATGGCACAGGCACAACAGAAACAACAGCAGCTGCAGCCACAGACGAAGAAGGACTAAAAGTGGGCACATAAACGCATATATGTATTTTAAGTGCTATGTGGTGGATGGTGGATGAAGGCGAAGGAACAAAGAGATAGACATTTGCCTGCGACTAAACTAAACTACATCAATTCTTTCATGAACGCTTGGTACCGTTGTTGGTGTAAGCTTGAATAATATCCAAAAAAAACTCTACCAAAAAAAGAAATATAGATATAAGCCACCTCCACCACCCTTACTCATATGGGAAAAAGTAGTCAACTCACCTTTTACTTCTTACACAACATTTTATACTAGAAATATAGTCCGAAAATGAATGCGTGTACTTTGCCCTGCTGGATATATGTACATCTCACATCAGGCAGCAGAACAAGTAAACATTCATGAGCCAAAGAAATGGAAACGTAGAAAATGTAGCAGTAAAACCAGTAAAAATGCCAAGCCTTCTCTCTCTCTCTGACGACGACGACGGCGACTGCTACTGATTGTGAGGAAAGATAGTTGAAAAAACAAGTAGAGTTAGAAGCTTCTGCTGCGGCTGGGAACTATATGAGTTATATAGCTGTAATAGAACGTGAAAGAGCGTAATAACAGTGAGTTTTCTTCCAGTTTCATATATGCATGCATGACTGGATGAAGGAATCGTATATAAAAATAGGGAAGAAGAACAAGAGCAGCGAGAGTCGCTGGTAGCAGAAGGCAACAAAAAGGCTAAAAAGAACGCCGGGGCAAGGAAGAGCCAGCTTGGGGAACACAACAAAGGACTAAACTGTGTTGGTGGTACAGTGGTGATGAGAAGAAGACGATGATTCAGAGGGAAAGAAAGAAAGGAAATTCTCATTTTTATTCCAGATAGGACAGGAGAAGGATCGAAGCATAAGACATACATAAAGATATACTATTGAGACACTAGTAAGACGCGAATGAAAAGGAAGAAGACTTAAATATATGTATTTATGGGCTTGGCAGTGGAAGTACCGAACCAACAAAAGAAAAAGTGGATGAGCAATTCAGAGATTGAAGGAGAAGATGCAAAAGAAGTTCAAGATAGGGTGTAAGAAAAGAATCAGAGTAAAAATGAAACGTTTTAAAATGACAAGGTAGGTAGAAAGTAGAGCCTTATTTTGCACGTGAAGGACTCATTTGGATAATAGGAACAAGGAAGCAGAGATAAGAGCCAATTAAGCCAATGAACTGGTTCAAGGGTTTGCTCAATTATCATGAAAATAAAAGATGCACGTGCTGGAATCTGAATTCATTGAAAACATAAAAGTTATGGTGTGGCTACAACCTATGGATTTGTGTGAATTTTAAATTGCTTTTTCCTGAAAACTCGTAATATCCTGTTTAGAGGCATGCCATGAAATGAAATGGACTTGGCGATAATTTCCTTTTCTATGACAGGGATTTTAATTTTACAGCAAGTATTTTCCTATGTAAAAAACTATTTGGGTTTTAGTATACATATATATTTTTATGTTGAGTGTTATTATTATCATAACAAAAGTTAAACCTGTTGATTGTGAAAAGTCAAAAACCGCCTACTTTAAGTATGAAGTAACTTTTCATGCATTATATATTTACACTGTTTCAACTATGGTGCAATGAAAGTCAAAAGAGGAAAAGGGAGATATTTACCTTTCGCAATGCTGTATTATATTATTGCACAACAGTTCTCTCAACAAAAACATTGAATTCTCTTTAAAATCATTATAAGGTCTCCACCTTTTTTTCCTAGAAAGGTAATACTTACGACCTATTTGCTTGATATTTGTAAACGAAAACAAGGGTAACAGTTTTGAGCAACTATGAGTTGGCATCCGAGAACTGTCACATTTCTGGTACAAGTAGTTTCACTTTTCCGCAAATTTGAATGGTAACAGATAGATATAGACGTAACAAAAAGCACAAAATATATACTTGAAGTAGCTAATAGAATTGGGCGGGGAAATGTGAGATTTTCTTGTTGGAAATATATAATAGCTCAGTTTTAAAAGCGAACAAGTATGGCATATGTATTTCAAAATCGTTAAACGCCTAGTTTTGAAGAATGAATTGAAAGAATGCAAAACTTTTAAAATTATATATACGCTTTCATTTAAAGAAAAGTGAAAGTGTATTTTCCACCTAATGGAATATGTTCCAACTTCACATTGCCCCAAAAAACTTTCTGTCAAACTTGTATTAGTGTGCAAACTGGATGCACTTAGTACCAACTACCAACACCAACTTGCTTATATGGAGTTTCTTCATTCATCATGATTATGATTGCAATATGATTTAACATAGTCAGACTGTATGGACATGACCTACGAAAATCAATTTAATTATATTACGCGTACAGAAACAGAAATGCAGATAAGAAATGTGCAATTCAATGCAAGGAAAATGCAAAATACTTTCACCGATTTGATTTTAAGGCGGTGACTGCATACTGCATTGCATTACTCAATGTTGTGATGTGAGCTCATTTCAAGCACAGCATATTTCAAGACTTTTTTACTCCATGATTTCCAAGTGTTGAACCGAGGGAATGACTGAAATTTCTTGGTCATATTATTATCTTTCCATTATTCCAACCAGATGACAAAAACAACACACCGGTGTGAGTAATTTATTTTAGTTATCACATTTTTATTAGCTCTGCAAACAGTTGTCGTATATCACGCAGAAGAGAAGTAAAAAAAACTAATGTAATCAAAAAACGTATCATCATCTCTTTCTCTACTTGTTATACACGTCTCCTTTTCACGTAACGTTAGCCCTCTTGGTTCAAGAAGATAGGACAAAAAAGCACAGCATAATTTTATTATAGGGAGTCACACAACACAACTCACAAAATTTCCCAATAATTCGCTGACACACGGTTGCGTGCACATATATGTTACAGTCAACTTGTTTTTTTAGTGTTTTGTGTTGTGCAAGAAAGAGCACTGAAAGCACAACAAACTCTGTTTGCAGACCATCTATTTTTACTACTGGACTGGCATCTCTGGGAATTGTTTCCACTCTTCTTCCTCTTGCTCACTAACCAAACCCATTATGGAGAAATGGAACAAACGCTGGGAGGAAAACCAGTTGAGATGGCATAAGAGTGAAGTGGATCCATTTCTTGTGAAACATCTTGCAATTTTGCAGGATCAAGACAAGGTAAGACATAGTATCACGTTCAAACCATTTTTTTTTTTTGCTTTGGGGAATCGTCTTCCTAAAAAATTTGCCATTTGAAAAAAACATTGCAAGATATCTTATTATTGTTGCGCATTTTTATTTCGGCTTTTTGCAAATGTCCGGGCTAACATAGGCAGCTCGACCTGGTAGCACACCAAGAAAATTCTTCGTTCCACTTTGTGGAAAGTCATTGGACATTGCTTTCATTCTTAGCTTGGGTTACTCAGTCTTTGCCGTTGAAGGTGTTCGCAAGGCAGTTGAAACGTTAAATGATGAAAATGATTTTCACTTGGAATTCAATGAACATGACTCCACTTTCCGGTCGCCTGATGGAAAACTTCAAATTTATTTGGGAGATTTGTTTACATGTCCAATGGAGAAATGGGGGCCATTCGACTTTGTCTGGGATAAAGGTTCGCTGACTGCGATTGATGAGCAGAGTAGATCTTCATATAAAGCAGCAATGCAAAAAAGCGTATTGATTCCAGGAACAGATCAATGTAAGCTTATGAAAGCGCATGTCTTATCAAACATCTTAACTTTAAGAAGATCAATAATTCCTGTGTAATGAAATGTAATAAAATTGATTAACTTTCGCTTAATTTTCTTTGACAAAATATATATAAATATATATTGTACCCACTAGATAATGATTTCAAGTACTTACTGAGAACAGTAATTTACGACAAGTCCAAGTCAGATGGAAGAGGCCCCAAGTGTGTCACTGAAAGTGACATGGAAGAAATTTATGGAGACTGGACAAATATTCAACTGTTAGAATCCTCACCCCTTCCAGAGAGTCATGTTCTTCGAAAGAACGCTAACATCGGATTGGTATGTCACGAAAATATCTATCTTCTCATACCCAAGAAGGTAGAGTAGAAAATTAATTAATTAAATTAGATAATAAACTTTGATAAAATTTATTTGTGTAAATAAGTATGGTTTACTTGTAAAATGTCGCCTTGTGCAAAAACTATTGGAAAAATTCCTATAATAAAGTAATATGCAACGAAGAGTGGAAACGTTATGAGGGGAACTTGAAACATTTTGTGATAAATGGGTATAACTTGGAAGCGAAATGCAGCGATGATGCAGCTTCCATTGCATGATGCCGGTAGAGAGCAAAGAAATTAGTTTTTTAGCGGTTCGTGATAGCTTTCATTTCTTAACATGTACAAATTTGAAGATGTCTTGATCTACTTATGTCACGGATCATGAATAAAGTACCTCTTTTGGCAACACAATTAACACTTTGAGTAAAAAATGCACTTTCTTTTATGCATAATCATAATAAATGAATGCAAAGTTGATAATGTATCTTAATTTTCTGCAATGTTGAATGTGCAGTGCTTTATAAATTCTAATTAAAAATGTTTTGCGTGCATACTTCGCAGTGAAAATGCAGCGTAGCCCTAACTGTAGTTTCAATATATACAAATTTTTGACCCACCCATAAGATGAAATTATGATGTGCAGTTAAAGCGAATATAATATTGTGATTGTGAGTGAATTGCATGAGAAGAAATAGAACAGGAAATTAAATCCCATGCATTTCCTAAAAGTGGCGCACCACAAAAAGAGGCCATTATTTCGCATGATCATCAAGTTATCAGTCAAACTTTCAGTACTGTGAGCATGTAATTGTCTATTTGTCTGTCAATCATTCCCATTATCCAATTCGCTTTTAAATTTTATAGCCTGCCTTAAGGTAACTGATTGTATACGATTGAAGAAGGGAAGTACTTGTAACTGTGAACTGGCTTTCAGTTTCGCAAGTAGTTATACTAATTTAAACATGATAAACATTAACTTGCATCAAATTTGCTTACTTCGGAATCGGAATAATCGAAAGTAATACAATTTTACAGTTTTTTATGATAGTTCATTGTACATAACCAACTCCAAATCTATACGTCCTCACAATCAACCAAGAATGAATAATTTACACAAAGCTTTCCTTTTTATCTTCGACGCAAAATGCGCACACCTGTAAAAATATCGCAATACTTGGTGGCCTGAAGCCAATTAATGCATCAATATCAATGTCATGCATGGAAAATCCGCATTCAGTATTTTTGTTGTCTCCTAAAAAAAAGTTCCAACAGATGAATGGAAAATAGAACAATTATTGCCCAATCGTACTTAACTAAAACAGCGAGCATTATGGTATTGTCGAAATGACCAAGAAACGTTTAGGTTGGGAAATTGAGGTCTTGCAGTTATATAACACTACCAGACACCAGACTAATTTCAATGCGGAAAATTATTATTTTTGTAACGTTTGTCATTCGTTTGCATGGTAGTGCAAACTGCAAAGCGTTAAGTCTGTTAGGAATGGAGAAATAACGGCAAATCTGTCATAGTCATAGTCATATTGATAGAAAGAAATCCATCACATCCTTCATTATTTCATGAATTCGTAATTGTTTCGTCTAGTAGCTCACTCATCATTCATCATGTTACACTCTGTTCTTTTTATAATTCTTCGAAACTAGACAGACATGACATGTGAATAATATTAATTTCACTGATGTAATGATAATGATGTTTCCAGTCTTCCTTCTACAGCATTTTTACGTTTCATTTCCACTTTTCATTACGCTTGCAAAAATAAAACAGAAAAACGAAAAGAAGAATATAATATGCAAAACGCTCTGAGCATTCTATTGAACTAGACATGTAGCATAGTATTCCAACAAGCAATATGACTGGAGAAAATTGGAAGTTTTCATGGACATTATGAGCAGCAAAGGCTTCTCTTCTTGTTTTCACTTCATAACCATTATTACATTATCCACAATCCACATACATATTACACAATAACCTTTCTTTTTGTCTGCCATGAAAAAAGTGGTAAAAAATGCAGTACTTTTGGGAACAAAACCAGATTGGTTTTGGAACCACTGGGAACAATAACGCTCCATGGAACAGCATGAGCAAAACAACGCAGCGATTTCATGCAACGTGTGTGTTGGGCTTGCTTGTTTTCTGTGTAAAGTAAGGAGATCAGATGAGTGGTATTCCAGAACTGCTTTCGCTTCGCCCCAGTCTATACACCGGTAGACGGAACTCCTTCAATTATCACATCACCATTTCCATCTTTTTAATATTCAAGGTTATGTAAAGCCTACATCTTCTATTTTGTTTTGATGCCCTTTTGAGTGCATAAAAGTTAACTATTTTTCCGTGCTTTTAAAAACACTTCTAGAACAAGTATATAACTTTAAAATGTGAAGAAGAAACAAAAAAATCATCAGTGCATCAGAAAAGGAAGGCCAAAGTGAAAAGGTCACCATTTAAAATTTTCCTTAATTAATTGGAACACTGAAAGTCAAGCTAGTTGTGTAATATGTGTGGATTCAGGATACAGTAAATCCTAATTAGAGTGATGTTTTTAAAAAGGTGGTCCTTTTCGACATTGGTAAAGTCAACATGAACCACGTGCTCTGTAGCTGTTACGTTGCAGTTTCAATCAATAGGAAATATTCTTGGCATTTAACTTTTAAAGGTCCCCTTTCGTTAGTAAGGTAGCTTTTTTGTTTTGAAAAGGGTAAAAAGTTGATGGTGTGAGTGTGACCCGTGACCATTCTTTCTACTTCCTAGTTTTTGCCTATTTATTTTTTAAATTGTGATAACAAACTATGGCCTTGAGAAGGTCTATATTGCAATGCTTGTGCGAAACGCAACGTATGAGCAGTTATTCGCATAATTGTTCTATTTACATTCGTCCTTCTGCGTGCCAAACGAGGAGAAAAGGAGCAGTTCCTTATTTGAGTTGCAGAGAATTTGCTCGACTTTCACCTAACGAGGTAATATGATATATATTTGTTTGTGATGTATTTATAAAGGGAATTCAATATGTATTTTTGCTAATTGGTCAATTATTTGCTGTTGATAGGCTACTATTATACTACGAGGAAACGAGCATACGGAAGAAATAAACCTTGGATCAGTCAAGTCATTTGATACTAACCAGCTTCCATCCAACACGCCAGTTGAAGACTCTAGAGCCGAGGCAAGATGTTTGCTGACCACAGGTGAGTCTGACTTGCATTAATATTTAATTGTTACATTTGTTAGATTGGATTTTTCTCAACCAGCATATTTCTTTTTATGTTTTTCTTTGATCAATAGGTATGCTGTTTGGAGTATTTGATGGTCACGGTGGACCAGCCTGTGGACAAGTGGTGGCGAAACGTTTACTGGATTATACTGCAGCATCACTTCTTCCCAAAGACGTTTTACAAAAAATAGCCAAAGAAAAACTGGTGGAGAAAGTTATAAATGAAATGCTGGAAACATACAATGATCGATTTGATGTTGTTGAAGACCTGTATCATTTATACATAAAAAGTTTTGAAGAGTACTTGAAGCATTTAATTGAAAATCAAGAAGATGACTTTGTGATGGAAAAAGCTCTAGTCAATGCCTTCCTTCATTTGGACGAAGATATTTCTCGAGAGGCGAAGTTAGGGCGTCCTCAGCCTACGAGAACTAATATCGGTTTAGTGTCCGCTCAGTTAAATGAGTTGGAAAGTTTATATTCCAAAACTCTTTCTGTTGCCTTGTCTGGAGCAGTTGCCTGTGTAGCTCATGTGGACCGAGAACATTTGCATGTGGCAAGTTGTGGGGACTGTCGAGCTGTTTTGGGTGTTTGGAACAGTGAATCTGAAACGTGGGTGGCGCAGCCGTTAAGCACAGAACACAATACAGAAAATGCAGCTGAAGTTGCGAGAATAGTTTCAGAACATCCAGACGGGGAAAGGGACACAGTAATACGTAACGACAGGTTATTGGGACAACTTGCACCTTTACGTGCCTTCGGAGACGTCAGGTAATTCAGATATGATGTATTAGATTTGTGCGACGAAATCAATTAAAATACAAGGATTACTAATGGTAGAAACTATTTTTTCTGTTAACAGATTTAAGTGGACGAATGAAAATGTTCGAGAATATATCGTCCCATTTTTGGGTGAACAATCCGTTATCGTATCTAGTCATACGCCGCCATATTTAACAGCGAGACCAGACGTGTTCTATCACAGACTGCGATCAAAAGACCATTTTATAATTTTGGCAACTGATGGTTTGTGGGACCTGCTATCTCCTAGCCAAGCTGTGCAGTTAGTTGGAGAGCATATGTCTGGAAAAACTGTTTTAAAGCCATTTTTCTTGCCAGAAAACCAACCAATGAAATTGACAGAAATTCACGGGACACTAATGTCTCGTATGGAGTCCTTCAAATTAAAACCAATTGATGCAAATGCAGCCACTCATTTAATTAGACATGCGTTAGGCGGTACTGAACACGGAGTCGATCATGAAAGAATAAGTCAGTTGTTAACTTTACCTGAGGACGCTGTGAGATTATTTAGAGATGACATTACAGTCACTGTATTGTTTTTCAATACGGACTTTTTGAGTACTAGGCCATTATAAAAAATATTAAGTTATAAATTTATTCGATATTCTAAGTTGTATCATTATCTTGTTGAGTATTTAAAGATTGTTATTCAATATCGTTGTTATTGTCAGTTGTTAATGTTTGGATCTGAAGACCACATTTAATGACAAAAGTATATTATTTTACTTTAAAATTTATTAACGAATTTGATTTAAAGAAAATTCCAAATTCTAACATTGCACTCTTTACGATATCCCAAACAAAATATGAAAGTATTTGAAATTAAGAGAAGGTGCTTATCATCCACTGCAAAGTAATTCAATATTTCACTGCAAAATTTTAAATACTCCAAGTTCAGGTGTATTTACAGGAGCTTAACTTTTAAAACGTTATTGGCAATAATCGGCTGTTTTACTGTGATTTGCGAAATATGAACAGTGTAGTATGTATATAAAATTTTAGACAGTAGAGTATTGCTCTGTTAAGCATTTTCACATGGAAAGCTGCTGAAATTTTTATTATTAGGTCAGGCTAAATATTTCCCTTTGTGTTTTCACATTTTAGTACAAACACTAAATAATGTGTGTATATCAATATCTTCATTTATAAGAAACCTATGAGGAAGATATTTTTTTGACAGAAAATATTCAAAAAGTAAACCATATATTTTGGAAGTAGAAAATTATAAATCCTTTATCCGTGCTAGTCAAACCCTTTCTCGAAAAAACCTCTGTAATTTTTACGAATCTTACAAATGATGATTTTTCCCTATGTTCAAAGTTTACTAAAGGGGTTAGTTAACATGCTGCATTACGTTTCTTAAGACTGCAAAAGAACAACCTCTTTCTATAGTCAGGTTAATCGATGACCTTTAATAGTAAATGTATAATACGCAATCAAGCTGCAGGAAGGTTAGTCAAAAGTTTTATTTTGATAGCTACTGCAGTACCAACTACCACGTATTTTGTTGTTAGATTAGCTCAAATAGCTGATATATTATAGTCATATTGTGCAATTGGTATATAGTTTGTTAATATAACTTCAGTCTTCAGGTAATTAAGTCACAAGTTCAACTATAAAAAGATTGCAATAAAAACCTAATCGCATAGAAGACGCGATAGCGAACGAAATATTAAAATGTAGTCGCAAAGTTTATTTTAGCATCCCGTGCTGGGGCATAATAATAGGTGCTTAGTAAATTGATCCATCAACCTCCTCTACTCGAAATACATTTTTTACGTCATACAGCGTACGTGCATGGCATGTGTTATCGATATGTGTAAATCTGCGAATTAGTCATTTGTATCATTCTTTTGTACTTTTCACCTGTATTTGCTTGCAGAGATTGAAAAGAATGAATCTTATTTTTTATAAGCATTGATGAGTATAATGATTTACTTCATTCTGTGACACCATGTAGGACTTTGCCTTATATGGCAAAAACGAAAGCCAAATTAATCGAACACGTTAAATGTAATCAACATGTGCATTTATGTGTGCAAACCTTGCTTAGCAATATATAGCAGATATGTGTATTTTGTGCATAGCATGGCATGGGAAGCATAACATTGAACATATAATTATTTGATAGCAAAGATAATCAAATCATTGGAATCGGAAATCATAATTGCTCACAGTATCACAATTGTATCATGTTTTTATCCAAAACTTATAGGATACAAAAATGATGTATTTACTCATCATTATGATTACCTCACTATCTCACACCTAACAGCGAAGTTTATGTAATCATTACACAAAGATTTCTTGCCAAAATGCAAGGTTGACAGGATGTTACTTATACTTACAGATTTTAAAAGTTTTAATATGCGTGAAATGTGTACATTGATGAAAATATCTAGTGAGCATTCTTTTTATAATGTAAACTTCCTGTCTTCTTCGCAAATAGTGATTTTGTGTTAAAAATGGGTGCAAGTTGCAAGTACAGAGTTGCATAACAGATACGGCAGATGTATCTCATCACTCTTGTCATAATCGGATTCATGCATATTGCTTTGAAAGCATTTTACTTACAGAGCGTCACTTATTTCAGTACATATGCATTCTTTTGTAGATTACTCATTGATATGTTAATTTTTATTCGTCGTCAGTAATTGTGTCTCATGTTTCCCCATCATTTTCGGTTGTTTCCCATATTTCCACCTCCATTGCGATTGTTTCCCGTGTTTCCCCCACCCCCTTGCTTGTTGTTCTGATTAGAATTGCCTCCTTGCTTGTTATTCTGGTTCGAATTTTGTCCTTGTTTATTGTTCTGGTTGGAATTTCCTCCTTGCTTGTTGTTTTGGTTAGCATTTCCGCCTCCATTTCGATTGTTTCCCATATTTCCTCCACCTCCTTGCTTATTGTTCTGATTGGCATTGCCCCCTTGCTTATTATTCTGGTTAGAATTCCCCCCTCCATTTTGATTGTTTCCCATATTTCCTCCTGCATTTCGATTGTTTCCCATGTTTCCTCCTGCATTTCGATTGTTTCCCGTATTTCCTCCGCCTCCCTTCTGAATAGAATTTCTTCCTTGATTATTTTTCTGAATTGAATTTCGTCCTTGATTATTATTCTGGTTAGAATTTCCTCCTTGCTTATTATTCTGGTTAGAATTCCCTCCTTGCTTATTATTCTGGTTTGAATTCCCTCCTTGCTTGTTATTTTGGTTAGAATTGCCTCCTTGTTTATTACTATTATTGGAATTTTGACCTTGCCGATTGTTATTGGCACCCCCTCCTCCACTGCCTTGCCTATTGTTATTGGCACCCCCTCCTCCACTGCCTCGCCTATTGTTATTGGCACCCCCTCCTCCGCCTTGTCTATTGTTATTAACACCTCCCGTCATTTTGGCAAATTAAATATTCAATCGGCTGCTGGCTACTAAATACTAAATCGATTGAAAATTTTAAATGATTTTGTCCTTCTAGTGTTTGATTTGTTACTTGTAAATTTAGCTTTCAATTACGAACAAATTATTGAAAATAGAATCAACAAAAAATGTGAACTGTATACCTTTTATTTCGGTCTAGTCTACAAATGCCCCATTTTCACTAAATCTCCAAAAAAAATCAGATACTTAGTTACCAGAGGTCATAGTCATGGTCATCGTGTTTGCATGCGACGCGTGAGACTTTGGGTCATGTGAAGACTTTGGATCTGCGGGTAGTAAGTAAATCTAAACAGAAGCATGCAAATGCAAAATATGCACGAGTGCTATAAAAGAAAACTGAGAATTATGAACTTTTTATTTTTAATTATGCTACTTTCATAGCATACGACTGAGGCATTTTTTTCAAGACATTTTTCCTTTGCAATTTTTTCGTCAAATTTTTATGATTTTTTAAAGCATAACTTGCCATTACAAGCAAAACACTTTCCGACGAGATTTCGACCTACTTCGCATTCTGTCTGAAAACACGTTTTACAAATTATTTTTTTAAATCTCTAAAAATTTCCAATTCAACTTGCACATTCATATTACAATTAAAGCAGGCCAGCAAAAATATAATTTGATTGCATGCTGTAAATTGCATCAGTAGACTTGAAACCATTAACATGACTTAAAATTCATCATCAAACCAGACCAAATGTATCATTTGTATCATTTTTGATGATACTTAAAAGAGGTTTATGGCATGGCTATCACTTATCCCAAACGATTTACGATGACAGAAAAATTACAATCAGAATGTGGTAGCTGGTAAATGATTTCGCAGAGTATCATCATCAGCAAAGTAGTTAAAATACTTTTATAATCATTGCCTAAAAAGCACATAATTCATTTCAATTTCAAAACTTTTATAGTTTTATTTAGATCCTTCTCATTTTATACTTCTGTTAAAAGTAAAACTCTTTCAGATTCAGCAGAGCTGACTTAATGCTGCCATAGTCGTGCGTAAGTGCGAGATGCTGATGATGATGACGATATGACGAAAACAATAAAGATGTACATAGAATATAGACTTGTCATACTGAGACATAGTGACAAGTGACAGCTCTCTCTCTAAAACACGACCGATTGACTATTGACGATGAAGACTTTTTCATAATCCATCTCTCAGCTTCATCTCATGAATTTGCTTCATAAACACAACTTACCACTTTTGCGAGCTTGCAAAAGATTTAAATGTCAAGTCAAGTAAAATCTAAATTCATTCTTTACATACATGAAAAAGTTCTGTGATGAATATATTGACCACTCCACATCGTCTACAGAGATTTTCCGTATTAGGTAAGTTGATGATGCATAAAAAATCTCCTGAATACAGACATAATATTATTATGAAAAGGAAACTTTAAACTCTCTCAACTTACGATTAGCATAGTTATATTGGCTTTTAGGAGAATTCAAGATGTAAAAATGTAGAGAAGGATAGTCATAGTCATACTCAATCCCCGAGAGTGAAATACATGACAAGGATGTTTTTTTCATGCTCATGGATTTTTTTATGAGTAAACCATCCTTTTATAGATATGTTGCGGTGTGTACAATTTAGATTGTTGGTTGATCCTGTATGCTTAGTGGTCATAAAGTTAAATACACTGAAAGATACGTAAAGAGTTTTGTGTGAAGTTTTTTTTCTGCTTGTATCAACATTCAACACAACAATGTATGCAATAATGATCCCAAAAAATTGTAGTAAAGGATGTAAGAAAATTGTCATGTAATGTACATAACTATAAAGAGAATATAATACTATAAGCTTATAATTCAACATACGTCATCATGAATGAGAAAGGGTTATTATATAGTGTAAAGTTGTAATTGTAATGAGTATGTACATGAGCACACAGCACCTCAGCAGCCTCTCCTTCTTTGCCCAAGTCAGTCAGAGAGAGAATTCCTTTTCTGTGACTCGTTGCCTTTTTTGGATAAATTTGTACCAGTAAAATTGTACGTACAAAAGTTTATGTGTGTGTGTTTATGGTAAAGTGAGAGAGGATTCTTGCAGTGCAGTGTACAACAGTAAGTTACAAAGAACTTTGGAATCGGATGGGACTGTTTCTGTTTTAAATTATCAGTTAGTTTCAAATAAATTGTTTGTTTTTCTGTTAATTGTAGCCAGTACGGTGAAAGTGTTGTGAGGCAAGTGATTCGGAATCCGAACGAGAATTTATTTACGGAGAGACGTGCATACAAAAAGTAAGTGTCACTTTTTATGCGTGAAAAGTAAAAGACAGCAGACTGAACTTCAATTTAGAAGTCAGCTAACTAAATTTAGTAAATGTTTAATGGTTTATATTGTGTGTATGTTTAAAAACTGTCAAAGGTAGTTTTGATAAAGGAGTGTATATAGAGGACTGAATTAAGTACACATTCATTTTTTTGGTTTAAATACATAGATGGACATTAAGATTTGTACAGAAAATATTTTAATTTGTCTTGTCCAGTGACACTATTTATGCTGTGGTGTGGTGGTTTTGGAGTAGTCATCTACAGATGACATGTGGCAGATTTAATCTGATTTAGTAACTGCCTGAGTATAATTATTGATGACTAATCTTACTCTTAAACCATTTCCAAATTTTAAACAAAGAAACCCTTGAGTCATATTTTTAGAAGTTAATCGAAGAAATGCGTTGCTTGTCATAGTGGGAGTTACGCCGAAATGCTTTTTTACGAGATGCAGGATGGCATATATATATGTTCATTCTTTGTTTTTACTGTTTTTGAAGATCTGCCAAAATGTCTGCAAGAAAAACCGGAAGACGTGGTGTGACAAAGAAGAGGGCTCAGAGAGCAACTTCCAATGTCTTTGCTATGTTCGATCAAGCACAAATCCAAGAGTTCAAAGAAGCATTCAACATGATTGACCAAAACCGAGATGGGTTTATTGATAAAGATGACCTACATGACATGCTGGCTTCATTGGGTAAGTTATAAATTATTGAATGCAGTAATTAATTGAGGTAGTTAAAACTTTACAGCGTTATTTACTCACCCGTTATTTTTAATTTTAGGGAAAAATCCCACTGACGAGTACCTGGAAGGCATGATGAATGAGGCACCAGGACCCATCAATTTCACTATGTTTTTGACATTGTTTGGTGAAAGGTTACAGGGAACCGATCCCGAGGAAGTTATCAAGAATGCCTTTGGGTGCTTTGATGAAGAAAATGCTGGAATAGTGAATGAAGAGAAGTTGAGGGAATTACTGACGTCAATGGGTGATCGTTTCACCGATGAAGAGGTCCGTGCTCATTAATCATTGTGACAAAATTGAAAATAAAAATGCTACGCTGAGTATGAATATGAATTATAAAAATGATTTTGTTTTTTTCAAACTAAGGTGGACGAAATGTTCAGAGAAGCTCCAATCAAAAACGGCCTTTTCAACTACATCGAATTTACCAGGATTTTGAAACATGGTGCTAAAGACAAAGATGAACAAGATGCCTAAAATGTGTCTTCCATTCCGTGGCTCGCGTGTCATAATCAATAAAATTGTCTATCCAATAAATAACCTTTGTTATTATAATATATGTTCTCGCTTGATGCACTTGTCAAATTGGCCATACCTTAACTTAATCTTGTCTTGTTTGTAATTGAAATTGTAATTAAACTAACCATGCCGTGCATAATTTAAGCTGCTTAATATAAATAAACTATAACTGGTATACACTTAATAGAATAGTATTAATTTTTGTAATTTTATTGCTGTCTTTATTTGAACAAAATGTTAACAAATAAACGAGAAAAAAATGTTTAGAGTTATTGCTTCAGTATTGATTTTATGATGAGGTAAGGTAAAGTAAGGTAACAAGTGTTGGAAATACAAATTTTAGGCCTGATTAATATTAATAAAAAGTACATTTAAACTTCAAAAATGTTAAGAACATGGTGTTAAGACGAGAGGTAAAAAATAATGTACTTTAAAATTTAAGAACTGCCATGTATTTTTCCATGTTGCTACCTACACATAATATTATAAGCTAAAAAATAAACGCCTACAGCTTAATTTAACACTATAAACTATAACTGAATTTGAATTTGTTGTGTATTATTGTAATACGTTGAAATGACTTATCTTAACTAATTGAATCACTGGGTAATGAACATCAAGTCGAAATAATGTCGTACGAAATCCTTTTTACCGTTGTTGAAATCCGTGGAAATGATTTTGGCCCCCACCTCTAGGTAATGATTTTTGTGAGCATTGGCTGCATGATTGATCCTCGTCATCAAAAACATCATCCAAGTTCTCCAACGAGCTGAACAAAAACAAATCATTGTAAAATTTGATTAAAGCATGTCAATTTTCCAAACAAAAGTTATTAGAGTTTAGAGAAGTAAATACACACCTTTGACTGTAAGAACGAAATCCTTGCTCAGGTTGGCGATAGTGGCCGAAGTGATGATTGTGAGGCTCCATCGGACCCATGTAAGAGGTTCCGTGCTGAATTGTATTACCGCCGCCATGTGCATAGGGTTGAAAAGCCCTACCAGGAGTGATGGGAGTTCCCGCATTAGCATACGTTGGTTGAACATGTAAAGGCGCAGGTGGGATGGAAGTCGAATTGGTGCTTGGACCAGCGGCCGCATACAATCCCGGATTTGGAGCAGCGTGAGCAGGTCCAGATTGGGATGGAAATTGGGTGCCACTAAAATTTGGTCAATAATTAAAATTCATTTTAATCCAAAAAAAACTTAGATACTATGGAATGAGTTAGTCGCGATCCATGTATGGATAGAATCTTACGTGGAATACATTCCAGCGGGAGCACGAGTATGAGCTGGGTGGTTGGAATGCTGGGGAACCTGCTGTGGCTCTGCCTGGCCACCAAGTCCTTGGAATCCACTTCCAGCAAAGTTAAGATCGTACGCACCAGCGTTCACAAAATAGAAGTTGAAGAAGTTCGTTCCATGATTCACGGTTTGGGCAGATCCTGGGATTCCATTGCCACCTTGGCGGTGATGAACTGTCTGCCTCTGGTTGAAATCATTTCCAGGTCCTTGATTCGGGTTTCCACCATATCGGTGATTGTTCAAATAGCCGTTGGGGACATCCATCCTTACTACAAATTAGACAAACAAATTATAAGAATTAATTTACAAATTAGATTTTTAAAATATCATAAGAACACTTCAAAAATCTACAAAAACTTGACTAAAATTAAAACACTAACCGCCCCTAGAATTAAGATGTAGTGACACTGGAGCTGTCGCGACACAGTTAAAGTACACGAATTGACCTCTGCTAGTATTGGCACTGACTCCTCTCGCTGAATAATATCCTTGACTGTTTCCTCCTTGATTTTGCCAGGCAGTGTATTCAACACGTTCACCTTCTTGTCGTTGATGCCAAGATGCCCTCCGATTTTCACGCCCACTACCTCTACGTTGAAGTGTGACAGGGGACTGAGGCTGATACCCACTTCTTAATTGTAATGCAGACACTTGACACGCCAATGGGGAAATCAGTAAATCACTTGACCTTCTTTCAGTCACTTGTTGAAAAATGTCACTTCTACCTACCTCCTGATTAACAGGATTTAAAACTGTTCTACCCCTGTAACTACCTGTCCTCCTTAAACTGGATCTATCTGTATAACTAACGCTATTAGAAGAAGTACTCATGACGAAAAATAAGACGCCTGTCTCATTCTAAAGCCCTCGGATGAATGAAGCCATGGCCTGAGTGAATGTTCAGGAAATGATTAATTTTATCTGCTTTGCCCTTCATTCAGTACTAATTTACATTAATTGACCAAAAGACCTATCCTTTCCTATCACATCCGCAATAATCTCCATCACTTTGCATACAGGACTACAGGACCCTCATTTTTGATAAGGACTAAAAGAAATCTTGAGTGAGTATACCTGTTATCGCTTTTTCTTTGTACATCGCTACATCATACATCCATACATCTAGCGATAAGATATGCATATGCATGCATACCTCTTTCCACAAGTATTTTAGTACGAGTGGAAGTGCAAATGGAGTGGAAAAGTGGAAAATGTTAATTATATGCATTGAATAGAATGTGAACCGCCTACTTCCAAGATAACGAATAATTTTCACTGAATTTATTAGACACAATTTGAATGTGTGTTTTTTTACCTACATACGTTTCATCATATGTAAAACGTTTGAATGCCGCGCGCTTTTACATTCGTATTAGTGTATATACGTTTATGCATTGCATTGTGACTTGTGAGGAGTATTGCACTATTGCACAGTAAAAGCACACATTTTATGATAACCTCTCACCTTTACAACATATATATGAATATAATATTTTGCCGACATCATGGTAGTGATTATCAATCAGGAGTAGAGTATTGCGATATGAAAAGGAATGTCAAGGCAAGCAAGGGTTTCGTGTTTTAACTTGAATTGTGCATATGGTCCATAAGGTGCGCTATAGGTTATCAAAGGAGTAATTAAAGCAATTAATTTTAAGAAGATAATTAGATTATCTTTACAAGTAAATTTATTCAGTCCAATTCTAATTGTTTTAAGAAATCAATGCAGTATAAGGTCATGTATGACTTGCCAAACATTTTGTTTATTATGAATTTATGCGTGACCTTCAGAATCATTCGATTTTAATTGCATGTTAGCCCAAAATAAAACAATTAGTGTGATGATGGATTGGATGCATTAAAAGATGTTCCTTCAGGCAACACTGGGCCATTAAATTCATATTCTTTTTGGTATTAATATCATATACACTTTCAGTTCAGTCCAAGTCCCACCATCTGTCCCGGGTCCCGGCTTACTTTCTTTCACGGTGTGTGCCCGGAAAAGAGTGTAGAAGGGAATGAACAATATTGAATGTGAATGTAATGTGAGTTGTGCTCAGTTCAAGGTGAGAGCTGCGCACGTCGATTCACTTTACCCTTTTTTAGTTCTCTCTCATGAAAAAATCGGCTTCTGCGTTTCCACTTTCTACTACATAAGTATAACTATACCCATTATACTCAATTACTGTTGACTCTGCGAAATGCGAAAATACCGATATTTTTATGTTTCCTTTTCCAAATTCCAATTCTTTGGAACACTATACAAACAGACCATATGTTTACTTAGAACTTTTAAGCTTTTCTTAGTTTTCTTGGAATAAACTGAACGTTTACATTTCACACATACATATATGAAGGTTTATATTTATATGCATACATTTTTTCTTTGTAACTTTCACAAAACTTTTTTCTTTAATGTTTACATCCATATCCCATAGGTACTTTTTATACCTATATTAGAAATATACTTCAAACTGGTGGCAATGGTTGTCCCCTGTCTCTCGTATGTCTGGGAAATCCATAGTAGAAAATTGTAGTATTTTTTACTATATATGCTTTCTTTTTTTTCTGTCATAATGTTTTAATACATGCTATCTCGCACTGGGACCGTTTCTACTCACATCAGTCAAGTCACCCTACATTTTTACTCTCTCTTAGAATATATGCCTTCTATAAAGAAATGAAAACATATATGTTCCAACACAACTATATACCAGACATCACATCACATGACACATGATAGCTTTCTTCTTTTTTGGGGGCCACATGAGTCGCATGTCCACGTTCATGTCCGTCCTTTCATTCGATACACCTTACAATGTCGTAGTCCCATAAGTACGGAAAATTTCTCCTTTTTGTCACCATTTTCTCCCTTCCGTCCATCCACAACCAAACATTTGTAAATTTTGCACAATAGCAAAACAACTAACAAGTGTATATATAATATGCATGGAAGAATAACCTATTATGTATACATTATATAGTGGAATGGAATATAATATTCAATATTACGTACACGCACATTATTCCCCAAACTTTCAGTTTTCCCCTCTCTCCCTCACACTTTACACTCTTCTTTTGAAGGAGAAACATCATAAACTTTGTAAGTCTGTTCTGTAATACCATCAGTGTGTCGTCTGCTTTTGCTGCATCATTTTTTTGTTTCTCTGTTCATTTTCTTCATCTCCGATTGTGGAAACTGTGGATGGTTTTGGTACTTGGTACCCAGATACTTTTACTACTTGACTATATCATACTGACTGACTATTTTGATATAACTTATTTCCCTCTGTGTGTGAACCTTGTGATGCTGGTGATTCTTGTTCTTTCAAGGGGAACCCTCGTCCTCTCATCCATCTTTTTCTGGCGCACACGACTTGCAACGTAACAGTAGTAAAATTCGGGTGAAATGGTACGTTGTATAACGGGTGTACATGTGCTTATGAAGTTAACTAGAAGGGAAAGCTCTTTTTCTGCGTAGTAGAGACAGAGAGTGAGTGAGTGAGAGAGAAACACAAGAACCTTTATAAAGATTTTCACAGTGTTTTAGAGTGAGGTACAAGGTACACGTAATATTATTTTCCTCGCTCATCATTCCCAGCCTCTTTCTTTTCCACAGCTACTCATCTCTCTCTTTGACTCACGTTCACTTACTTTTCGAGTTATTGATGTGGGTGATGATAGTGGTGCACTTTTCATCAGCCTGTCAGTAACAAGCAAGTAGGCAAGTTCTTCAAGAGAGAGAAAAACCCCTTTTTCTCTCCGTGACTTAACATGCTACACATTTTGTGAATAAAAAAGCATACATGGTTATATTTGTTCTGCTATCTATTTGATAAGTATAAATGCGTATTTCAGCACAAGAAACTTTCTGCTCGTTAGATTTGTGCAGTGCAAGAAAACCTCCTTCATCTTTTCTTCCAGAGTAAAAGCAGCAGACCTAATTCTCCAGCTGCTCACATGTTTATTGCCGGACTCCCGGACTTTCTCGGTTTGCATTCCGGTTGGTGTTGTTGTTTGTGAGTGTGTTGGCTTTCTTGTATAATAAAACCGCTTTGACTACTGGATATACTACTTATTGTGCTACTTTACGTCGAAGAAGCAGCAACAGCAATAATAGTTTGCTGGCCACTATGAGAGAAATGAGTTAAACGTGGTGAGTGTGTTTGTACTTTGTACAGATGTGTATGTCGAGAAGTCATTATTGGTGTTGAGGGAAATTCTCAAAATGTTCGTTTTGTGTGGTTAATATTTTTTAAGGGAAAACATACACAAAACATTTGGATTTTCATTTCATAAACAGATAAAATTCATGTGTGAGCGTGGTAAATCATTTTTGGAATCCCCTTATCCAACTTTGTTCAAACTAAAATGATAAATACACACAAATATACGCATACAGTGCAGTAAAAGTTTTGCAAGTGAAAAGTTTACTTTTTCGTGCAACAAAAAATACGCTTTCATGTAAACATATTTTTGAACTGATATAAAGTTTAGTAAGAGAAGTGGATGTTTTTTCTTTAAAGTTGCGTAGCTGTATGAGAAGTTGAACATCTGAAGAAAAATAGTTTTTTTCTGACAAACTTCATTGCAAGTGACATTGTACAAGGTAAATGCAAAAATTACATATTACATAATATACCGGCGGCGCCATTTGGTCTGTCGCTTTCTACCGCTGTGTGTACTTTTATTATAAGCAATCGGTGGATAAACTCGTTTCTCTTATCCGAGTCAAAATCAAAATATCTCATAAAAAGTTTCCAATCTTGCTTTCCCATTCCCACTATTGCTTATCGTGTAGTTTCACGCTGAGACACAAGCTGCATAATATTCTGCTTAGATGGTTTCCTACACTTGTGACGTGAAAAGGTAAGCGATAATAAAATTTTAGATTTTTTTCTTGATCGATTTACTTGTTCGAAAGGGAGAGAGAAAGTGATGGATTGAATAGGGATTGGAATATTATGCATATTACATAAAAATATCATTTATTATAGATGCATGCATTAAATCGAGGAAGCCTGTTGTAAAGCTTAACATTTTTATGTGTGCACAGTGCACACTCATTTTTACCTTTAATACTAGAGTTCGGAGCGCGGTGTGCATCCAGTCCACAAATTTTTACTATCTTGACAGAAAAACAAAAAAGGGAGAAACTTAAAATGGTTATTTCCGTGACAGAATCGTGCATGAACATTTTCAATGTGTCGTTCCTTCGTGTGATCTTGTCTTATGTTTGCGCTAATAGCTTTTACCTCGGTTAATGTTGCAGCACTAGCGTGAACCATTGTATATAGGGTTGCAATCCAACTGGAACTGTGAACTTGATGTGTATTTGGCTTGTATAAGGTTATTGAGTTTCACACAGTAAATGGCAATACAATATTATGTATATAATGTTATTTTGATAGATGTGATAATACGAAACAACTTTGCTTGAATATATATTACTCTGTGGAATTATTATTCCAGACAAGCAGTAAAAATGTTATCATGTTTCATCCATCCATCCATATTCGGGGATAAATATTGAAGAATAATAAGATAGTAATAACCCTTTTGTCCTATCTTTGGCATAGCATCGTCATCCATAAAAGTTTTTTTTGTATTTTTTTCCAGAGAAAATCTAAAATAAGCTTTGGATGCTATAAAAGGGTTGGTTTTTGGCTGACAAGGCTGGAGTACTATATGATTAACCTCCTACAACTTGTCACACTTTCAGTTTTTCTCCTTATCTCTCCATCCTCCTTCTTTTTTTTCGATTCTTCTTTTATAGGTTTGTACACTCAAAACCCTGGAAAAAATGAATGATGAGTTGTGTTGTGTACAGCGTATAGATTACATACATTATACACGTTTTCGTTTGTTTTCCATCTGATATTCTTATTTAGCGTCATTTGTATGCGAGAGGGTGGAAAAGGAATGAATCTTGGCGTGCGTGCATGTATTTTGCTGTGGCTGCACACAACTTTATATTTCTTTTCTCTAGTATTCATTCCACAGCTATGTACCTTCATGAGTTTATACGCTGCTCACTTATCCATGTCTTCCTCCTCCTGTACTCTCTCCCTGTTTGCCTTTAAAAAATAAATGGATAAACCAAAAAGGTTGTTCCAGTCCAGGTATCAAGTTTATTTTGACAGGGAGGATGATAAGAAGGAAAAAATGAAAGGGTAAAGTTTACAAAAAAAAACTGAGAGAAGTAAAAATGTTGATGGAGGTAAAGCACAAGAAACACAAATCTATTTTGTAAACAGATAAGAAGAAAAAAAGCTCACTGAAAAGGGAGAAATAAATAGAAAGGTAAGCTGGTGGAAAAAGAAAGAATTCTATTCCACTCTCATGGTAAACATTTTGCTTTTAACACTACTACACCATATCTTTGAGAGTAAGAGTGAGAGAGAATACGTGAAATGAATATTTTGTTTTTGTGCATAGTATGTGTATACATAGTTGTAGTTCCGGAAAGTTTTGTTGATTATCATGATGACAATGATGAGAGTATGATGGCATAATAATAGTATTACATAGAAAAAAAGTTAGCACAGTAAAACTTTTGAAAATAGAGAGAAAATACTCGTTTCTAGTCGGACCCAAAAGGCTCAACTAATCTGTTCAAGTGCGTTTATAGCTTGTGGGAGGGAGAGGATGAGAAAGAATATAACATGAATGTGTGTGAGCATTTGGACATTAAAAAAGTAGCGGTAGACTCACCACCCACCATACAGAAAAGAAACAGAACCACCACCACCATCATCGCGGCACGACGACAGTCGACAGTCACACAATTTAGTCAGAAAGTTTCATTCAGAATGCGTAATAGTTGCATAACTATTTTATGTTATGTATATGACCAGCCAGAAAGAGATTTTATACTTTTTTAAATGAAATTTTAATACATTTACGAGCGTTTCACTTGTTTGACATTGCATGCTTACTTGCAGTTTAATTGTACGTAAGTAATAAACTCTGGCAAAGCATGAAATTATGCATATTGGATTAGGTTCTGTTCTCCATGTGTGTCTACTTTTCTGCTGCACTGCATTGTTGGTTACCTTCAAAATTGGATTCTATCTTCGTTATTATGATGCAAGAGGAGTTACTACTTGAAAACTTGATAGGATTACTTCCTGTTTACCCGCTGCTGCTTTGCTGATATGCAGATCATGCACATCCTCTTTTCCTCACGACCTCAACGACTAAACTTTGGTGATTCCACCAAATATGAAAAATTAACCTTTTATGTGGACACGGAGCAATTAGCTACTAATTTTTGTTTGCATAACTTTTTCCTTCTGAAAAATTAAAAAGTTACACTAAGGCGTGGCCGGATAATAGCATACAACACAAAGTTATAAACACACGTACTTTTCGTTCATATTTTTTTATCACGACGACGGGACGGACGACATAACGATGATTATCAGGCGTTTTTCCTCTTAAGCATTCATGTCTTGTCTGTCTACAAAAATTCCGACTGAAAATCCACGCGGTACGCATGTACATGATGGGCAACTAATTATTTAGATTTTAAAATTCAAAACAAAAAGCGAACTTGCAACTGTTTAAATGGTTTGGTTGGGAAGGGCCAATTCGATTCAATTTTTGCTTCTTTCCACTTCTCTGTTATTCATGTGTACAAACAATAATATCTCCCATTCTTCATTTTTTCAGTATAAAATGCTGGAAGGGATTTCTTTCCTTGAAAAACTTAAAATGACCTTTTGTGGTAGCAGAGCTTACAATAGTAACGCTTCAGGATACTAATGAAACGCACGCATGCATGCACACCCTATTATGCGGATAGAGAAAAAAACTAAAAAACCTCCTCTAGTCTTGGGAATTCTTCTTTCTTTACATTTCCCCTTAAATGTATAAGCAATAAAACTAAAATGCAGCGTAAGCGCAGCATAACACTATTTTCTGCTTTTTCCATCTCAAATCCTGAAGAAAACAGCAGTGACAATACAGTTGAATTGCTGTACCACAAAAAGATGAAAATGATATAAAGTAGAATTTAGCCTAAACATCATCATCTTATCATGTACGTATACGGCTAACGTAATAAACGTAAATATAAAAAGGAAGTCGATAAAAGGCTGAAAACATAAAAAACGGAGAAGAGACAGTAAAAGTAATGGCCATTCATATTTTTTTCCTTGTGAGTTTTGACTACATGAGCACATTACAATATGGATGAATATGGTGGTGGAGGAATGGATAAAGAAAATGTTGCTTACTCTCACTTGACTGAACTTACCAAAAGCGATAGTGTGTTACTGCTTATTTCTTTTTTCTGCAGTAGTGGTGATGGTGGTGTGCAATTGCATTGTAAAAAGTAAAGAAGGGGGGAAACTAAGGAAAATTTACGACCTCTTTAACCATGAACTTGATTTTTCGGATAAAAGTGGATGCTTTACCACCAAAAAGAACTATTAAAGTAAGAGTAGTGCAAAGGGTTTTTCTTTTTCTCCGTACATGGCCATGTTCTTTTCTTTACGTCTACGCGTAAATTGTAACAGAAAGTAACATTTTTACGTTTTGTTTGGCTGGGGGACTCGATGGGAAGTGAAGTACTTCTTGTACTTTTCTGATTGTTACAATAATAATGCCCGTACACGACTCCTTAGAGAATCCCATATGCTTTGCTTGTTTTTAATGGATAGGAATAATAATAACAATGTTAAAATAATATAATGAAGTTGGCAGGGTGGAAGAAGAAAACAAAAGTTGGGAATTCTGAAAGAGAAAAAATATAGGAAGAACGGAAGAAGTATATCTTTTATCAAGAAAAAAGTTTTGTTCTTTGTTTTTTTTTTCCTTTCGGCTCAGTTTTGTTTGGACTTGTACGAATGAAGTGGATGTAAGAAATAATGTTCCACGTGGACCGATAATAACATAAAAAATTACACCAGGAAAAAATATGCATGTAAATATTTCACTTCCTCTTTTTTTAACTTTCCGCACTGATAATAATTATTCTCTGGAGTAATATCTTTATGCTTTAAACGAAAAGAAAAGTCGTTAAAATGTTATGAAATGCGAAAATTTACTTATTTTCTAGTGTAAAGAGCACCGCGCCTGTTAAAACAGTGAAACATCTTTGAAGTTATTTAAAACTGTGTAATTCTCCAGTAATTATGAGCGGTAGTATCATTATTTTTAAACTGACAATAAGTATGAAGCTCTAGTAACACCGACACCTCCCAGTTTCCTCTAATATGGCTTTAATATGCAGGAAAGGGAGCCAAACGGTACAATCACGTTAGAAAATTTAGTTACATTGCCTGGTATGCGTCTGGTGGGTGTGGGAATGAAGTAACCTTATTATCTAAACCTAGTTCCTCTTGGTTTGGTTTCGCTTCTTGTTTCTTAGACTGGTCCACTAATAACATTTTTTACTGGTTATGGTTCTATGTTGGCTATCTGTCCCTTTTTTTCTCACTTCTTTGCCAAGAATAAGACACTCCCTTGCTGATCAGCTATTGTACCAGAAGCGATTGCAGAGAGTAGGGTACACGGCCAAAAAAAGTGGTAAATTATATTATGATAATAATGCAGTAGTTGGCCTGCCAGTAGTAATAACCAGGAAAATTTAGTTATTGCTACAAAAGCAGCGATACAATATCAACTATAACCAGCAGAGTTCATCTATTAACTGATAAAGACAGCGGATGTAATAATTTGTGTGGTAATGTCAGCCATCCAGGGAAATCGACTGGTGTTTATAATATATAGTCTTGCAACATTGTGTGCAATTGTAGCTTAATGAATAATGAATGCCGCAACTTGTTTTCTCTGTTTCTGTTTCCTCGTAAACTTAAAGGCTTGAAAAAAATCGAGTGATCATGCTGTGTGGGTTCAAGAAAATAAAAGGATTTTTTTTTCTCTATGCACTTCGCATCATCAATGTACAAATCTTACGCATACATTACGCAATGTCTGCGTTATTTTTTTGGATTTTAAAATATTTATGGTAATGGGCTTGAACACACTGCTCTCCCGTTTTGGGTTTGTTAGAAAATTGAGTTGATGTTGAATTGGTTTTTAAAAGTCCGGAGGCACTGGTTTAGTTTAGTCAGATAGGAAACTACTCATCTTAGAACTCATATTGATCATGATTATCATCAGACTTTGTAAATGTGAGTAAATGAATGAACTGAATGTCAGGAAGGAAGCAATGGATTTAGAATTAGAAAGACTGGTTTGTTTTGGTTTGATCTAAAGCAGAAGAGAGAATCTCTGTGGGATCTTGAAGATTTCAATCTTCAGCTTTTTCATAAAACGAACACAGGACAGGAAGAGATAAGTTAATGTGGAGAAGTAATAGTTGTTGAGGATCTAGCTGCTGTTTCAAATAGAATGAAAAAAATATTTGAAACGATTTATTGAACTTTGTTGGGCTAGTTTGCTCTGAAATTGTAATCATAATCACAAATGCGTTGATAGCTGGCGATGATGAGATGAGAACCAATCCTTATTTGAATATTTTGATTAAAATCTACAAAGAGAAGTCACTCTGAAACATTTTTTTGTGATGATCAGATTTAACTTAAAAATTAACGAACAAAAGAAAAGTGAAACGACAGTTGTGAATGTTTATCGGGAGAGTTGAATTGAAGCAATTTATTTTTCATCATCTTCAATTCAGTAGAAAATTTTGAAATTGTTGTGCGTTTTACTAAAAGCGAACAATAATTTAATGCAACTGTGTGGTTCCTTTATGGTTCCTTTACGCATTTCGCTTTTGTGCTTATGCGTATTATATTGCACCAGTAAAATGGAATTACACAATAAAACTGCTTGCCAATTTTTATGCCTTTTCGTCTTCTCCACAGGAGGAACTATAACCGGATGGTAGATAATAACAGTACATATTGTTCACATAACACAATCACAATGCCAATACCAGCATCAAATCTAGGAACTACCATACAACCATCTCGGCTTATGTCAAAAGTTCAAAGAGTTTTCTTAAAATTGCGTAGCAGTAGCATAAACTCAATTCACTATTTTATCCAACAGAGAAGGAAATGAATAGACACACTCTACCATTTCATTCAAATAAAAGAAGCAGAGATAGAAAATTGGTAATAGAAATTCATAAATTCAGACACAATCTCATTTTCAATGTTTTGGAATTTCAAAAGTTTGGGATGGGAAAAGTATAAACTTTGAATGAAATTGTTGTACACAGCACTCACATAGACAGTAAGTTTGAGTAATGTGTATGTAAGCAAGGTTTTCATGTACATTTTTATTATTAGTTTGCCATTGCGGCAAACCCTTTCGGCAGTTTTTACAACTTTACCAAAAAATTCTTACAAAGCATCAAAGGAATAAAAATATGTGTAAAACTTGAAAAAATTTAAGCATTTTAAAACATTTTTGGCAATGTATATTATCTTGTGTAACAAAACACACAACCACGATTGTTTTCACAAAAAGGGAGACATTTATCGCTCTACAAAGAATATAATGCAATGTACATTTTTTTATCAAATGGATAGAGATATGGGATCCGATTGAGCCAAATGAGTTGGGACGAGAGAGGGAGAGAGAAAAGAAATAAAAAGATCACTGTTTTCTCCTTTCAAGGACAAAAGATAACTTTGTGTGGTCGGTTAATGCATATAATGGAGATGGTAATGGCACGATGGCACATTCTGCTGCAGAAGCTATTTTTCAAGCTGTTGTACAATGGTAAGTATCATCATGATCATGACAAAGGACAGAGAGGACTTGAGAATCTTGACTTCAGTCACAGATACCTTGAGCCGAGCGGAGTCTGTTGCAATAGCATGTTTGCTCATTTTGCAACTGCTGCTAATGCTATTTTCCTTGGCAAAGTCTGCACGATATAATTTGAATGCAAAATTCTCTGAAGCTTCTGTTCCAAAATTACAAGTACCTATATTATCTTATTACTACGAAACTCACGCTCGGCACAAACTGTAAAACAGCAATAAATATGAAAAGGGCTTACGGTGACACTCAGGCTGTCCTCCTGATGTCACAGAAGCCTAAAACCCAAACATCAAATCATCATCGTTCTTTTGCCACTGTGCCACCTCCTGTGTTTGTGTGCATGGTGCATACATACTTATGTATGAACACACTTTACCCTTTTCCCCTAATGAAGTTTTCTAATTCCCTTAAGTACATAATCCCGAAGAACGGCTCTAATTTCTTTTTACGTACAAACCAACTTTTCTTTATTATGCGTCATTCCGTTCACTTTCCATTTTGCATCTTTCCCTCTCTACTATACAAAGAGAAAATGAAAGAATAGATAATAACACATGCATACACACAAGTTTCCAATTTCTTTTCTCTGCAAACTAATTGAAAAGTTTAGTAATACAAGACAAGAGGAACAGCAGGAAAACTATATAAGTAGAATCCATAATGACAAAGGGTAACCTGCAAAATTGATGGAATAAATGTAAATGAAGTACAGAATAGAAAATTGAGTTGCGAAGAAAATCCTCTATGAAGCCTTTTCCACTTGTATAAGAAGCCAGACGAATAGGAAAGTACAGAGTAAAGACGAGCACGTGTGTTCCAGCGAGAGCTTTGCGTGAATATAAATCATGTAAGTAAACAAATGAAAGCCGTACACAATTACATACATACATACATACGTATAATAATTTACAGAACACTACAAAAAACAAGACTTGAGTTCACAAAAAAGAAAACATCAAACGAAAAAAAAGAAAGCAGAGCAAGCCAGAGGTAGTGGTTAATGCATACTGATTGCGAGTAGACCAATTGGTAGTTTTTTATATTTGCAAAAAACTATAAACATTTCACATGGGAAGCTTCAGCTCGTGTGTGTGTAAGTTGAGATCGTGTGCAAGCTGTTATTTTTGCTTTCTTTTCACAGGACTCTATAATCAAAATCAACTTCTGTACTCTACTAGCCGAGAGCTACTGCTACTAGAGTACTAATCTAAGTATGTAGAGTAGAGGTTAGTTTTATTGGTGGAAAGTGCACAGGTGGAGCTCGAGGGGAAAACAGCTCATTAAATGTCATGCCTATGTGAACAGTAAATTTAGGTCACAGTCACTACCAACAAACCGCCAGTAGCACACTAACATTGCCACAATACTAATTATACATTTACGCAGAACGATATAAAAATAACAAAAAAATACAAGTACAAAAAATGCCTAAGGAACTTTTGAAAAATGGAATTGTTAACCTCACCATTGAATTCGGTTTCATACGTCATGTGACCTTTTAGCTGATTTGATTAACAGCGCACATAGTATACTCATACTCATGTGGTATACACATTTTAATGTAGCGGTGGGGACTTTCTTTTCTTCTTGTGGTTTCACCATTAATTTAATGGTAAAGCCATTAAATGACTTGAAGCGGTTATGCTTCATTTTTTCTTTTCCGCAGTTCGGTTTAATCGGAATCGGAGGGACCATTTAGCGGAAACACAAAAAAGTCTGATAATGGTCCAGCTTTCAGCAATGTGACTTATGTGACCCCTACGGCTTCATTGATAAGGTATGCCTAATAGATCGGTCGTCAATATATTAAAACTTCATACACAATAAGTGAACTTTCTTTATATTTTTGATTGCTCGACATATGGCCTTCGTTTAAATGTCCTTGGTTGCTGCGGTTTACTTTTTTTAGCGGAGTGTGCTGTGCAGTATGTTGATGTGTCACACTGGCTCCATAAATATATGCTCGCATGTTTTTTAATGGGAGAAAAATGCAGTTTGCCAAAAATCACCGGACATACAGTACAATGTTCGACTTTTTTACATTATTCATGCATGCAAGTAGGTACAAAGTGGCATGAAATAATGTTCAAAGATACTTTTTTGATGGCATTTGATATACTATACGCCAAGTTGTACCATAACCCATTTGGAACGATTTATGCGTTATTTCATCCGTCCATGCCATGTCCATGCATGCATAAAGTTTTTGCGTATTTTTTACAATACTGGGAGCAATGGTGAATGGGAGTAGTTTCTTTGCCAGATTAAGAAAAACATGTCTTTCACTATAACAGGCTTGATCAAAAATGTATGTAGAGCAGCTGATAAGAAATCGGGCGTCATTTTTGGGTACGTTTAAAACCGCATGTTTAACAAGGAAAGGACGATTTTCATCTCCTCATCAATTTCTTGGAACAACTCAACATAATTTAGATAACTAAAGTGTACAACATGGAAAAAAGTTAACAAAAAATAGTCAGTAGTTTTGTTAGAAGAAGATTCAGAAAAAAAGTACAAGTGCACAGCACACCAACTAGAACAATTCTGAATGTGACTTGTTTAACGAGAGAGAAAAGCCTTGTGTACTTGAGTAGTCAAATAGTTGGAGTGGCAGATAAGAGTACGGTGTATAGTACCATAGTACCAGTGCGTCTAGGTATTAATGAACACACGGAGAAGGGATGCAATATGCAATGCACATTGCACTCTTTCTCTTTTGAATGAGGCTTTTTCCTGTTGTTGCCCATATGCAATGGGCAGTTTTTCACGAGTTTGACCTAGCTTGTCCTTTGGGAAACCTAAAGTGTATCACATATGGGCAATGCAAACACATGAACTCATCTCTTTCCTTTTTACTACTCATCCTTTTCCAGCGCATATCGTATGTACGTAATATGCACATTACGTTAAATGTTAATGAAACGCCATTACTAGAAAAGGAAGAAAAACGGAAGGAAAAAGTCATTTATTATGACTTTATAAAGTAGGAATACCAGTTATGTTTATATTTGCCTTTTATTTGTGTATGCACAAAAATCCACCTTCAAACCAAACTAACCAAGTTGAATAATAGCTCTATAGAGCTTTGTAAAAATATAAATAAAAATGCGTTTTCCCTTATTGTACAAACATGTCTATTATTATCATCATCCTATTAATACGCATTATATCAACAGAAATAGCACTGAAAATGCATTTATTGTAGTGTGGCAGCAGCAGTGGTGTTGTTCTAGGTAGGAGTGTGCATTGCGCCGTCATCGTTATTATAATCAAGAGCAGCAGACCGCTCTCTTATTTTCTAGGGTTTCTTCTTCCGTACTAACCCGAATCCTGGTGAATATACAGAACATTTCCACATAAACATAAAGCATATATATTTTTGGAACCCCTCTCTCTCTATCCACTTGGGTTGTAATTTTCTCCCTCTTTCTTTGATATATTCGTGTATATAACATTACGTGGAGCATATAGGTGTAGATTGTGAAAAGTTACACAATCATATATCAGCATGTAACATTTCCACAATTTCTATCCCAAGTGCTCTCTTCTTGTGTACGTAACACTCTCAGAAATCATCATCATTTATTTTTCCATCTCTATTTTTTTCTAGAAAGGAAGGAAAGAAAACATGTACAACTGCACTGGCACTACCACAACACTTGTGTAAGTGTAAATGGATGCATTTACACAAGGTCCAATTTAGAAAGTTTTATATAATGCACTTGCACTGACATAAACTATCTGCCATGCCGGTTTTTAATACATATATCATGATGATCATCATCATTTGCCTGTTGGCATATATAACCAATTTTTCTTATCACCACTGCCATTATTGCTTACCACACAGAAAATGCAACGGAAGGACCACTGCACCAAAAAGAATCGTGTGATGGTGTGTGCCAAACAAGCATATTGGAAATTCTGTCTATTACTCAACTTATCCGAGAAGAAAATGAAAATAGGGAAGATTTGCACCATTCTTCATCATCCATCCCGAAATCCCATTTCCCACTGAAATGAAATTGAATGATGCTGTGATATTGCGTAGAACGCATTCATCATATCCTGACACTGGCACCACCACCACTGTACATAGTGCAGTTTTCTTGGCATGAATTTTAGAAAGTAAATTTAAAACTATAACCATTTATCTTGATTCAATCTCGCTGCACTTCCTACTTACAAAGAAATTTCATCTGCTTCTCTCTTCCACTCTTTTTTCTAAGTGTCTCCACTATCTTCTAATTTGCTTTGCTGCCTGCACCTGCTGTACTGCATTTTGCTTGGTGCCATGTGTTAACCATTTTTATCTTACTATTGCATTCATCCCAAAGGATTTAAATAAATTTGCAGGGAAAATCTCACAAAGTATGTTGTATGCAGCAGTATTACATGTAGAATTTAAGTAAGAACAAGGTAGATAGAGAAAATTGAATCAGTTGCAACTTGACATGATCGAAATTTGAATTTATCAGATGAATGTTTCTAGTGTTGTTGTACAAGGTGCTTGTCAACCTCAGTACTTTTGTGTTCTTTACCATTACATTGTTGTGCATTACCATTTTACCATCGCCTCAGTGCATATAAAGAACTTATCCACTCCGAATCCAATAACAAAACTCAACAAATCTCTTCTCATCTCCCTGTCTTGGGAAGTGGAGTGAAGAGGAAAAGGAAGACAAGACAAGTAGATGAAAAGAAGAGTATCACAGATACACACAATACGATATGCTACTGCATCTTTCTACTTCTTTTATTAAATGAATAAACAGTCGAACATAAGTTCAGTTGTAAGCAGGGTAGCAATAAGTAAGAAAGAGTGAATGCATTGTACTGTGATGCCATGCAATTCATATCTTCTTCGTTCCATTTCATCCTTTGCGTAGTGAGTGAATGAGTGAAACGAGTAATGCACACACATCCAAGTAAACAGATTCAGCATGTCGCATCATCAGCACCAAGTATAGTTTTTTTGGATTGTAGATCGCACTGGGTAAAAGGAGTTAAGTCTAAGTTGTAGGAAAAGGAAAGAGATGAGTTTGTGCTGCTCATAGTAGGATCATTATGCTCCCTGGCGTGAAGCAGTGAGCAGGCTGGTTGTGTTTGTTGTTGCATTCTTTGTGAGTCTTTTGAGAGTTCTTGACAAAAATATTTTTCCTATGAATTTGAGCAATCTCCTCTCTCTGTCTTTGTAAACTTCGCAGAAGTTTCATTTTCCAGGAACAAATATAGCATGTAATCGTGCCAGACAAGCTAGCAAAACTTCAACTTTCATTATACTTGCATGTTCAAATTCTTGACGTAGAAAGTTCTGATTCGGTTTTATTTTTCTGGATATTTCTTCCATTCCAATTCAAAAGGATCGTGGTTGGCTGACCTTTTTGAGTTTGAATTACTGAGGGATTTTTTTCCTATCGTTTTCACATTTCTGCAAAAATAGCCCTCATGTGTGGTTTAGACTTGAGTGAGCACACAGTGTTGTTGGTAGTCCAGTGACGGTGGTGGTAGTGGTGAAATTACTTTTTCCTGGAGCTAGACAGATTTATACTGCTCACTACTCAAAGTATATTACTGTTGGGCAGGTCTGATCCGCTGTCTGTCGTTCCCTGTTCGCGTTTTTATGACTGTATGAACATTGGAATATTTTTATTGTTTTTTTTTCACAACGTTTTGATACATAATATATCTTGACTGTGTGTACGCGTATGTAACAATAATAAATGATCGTATTTTACATCCGATGAAGTGTGTAATCTCGTGTTGCATCTAATGGATTTCCTCTTTTCACTGCGATAACAATAACAATACAGTGTACCCCCAAAAAAGAACGAAAAAATTATAAGCTGTTTGAGGATTTATCCGTGTCAGTACTAGTAAATCAGGTTGGAAATCAATGTGCTCGGCAAAGTCCACTTGCTTATAATACATTTTTAGTGTGTCATGTGGATATGACATGTGAAATTCGGAAATTTTTGATTGTCATTATGTCGTGATGAGCAGACAGTCCCTTCTATCGATTCCCTACATACACAGTTGTGTGTTAATGATTGTGCCGCATTTATAAACAGCAAAATAGTGAAAAAAGTTCCATATATTTGTAAGAATGACTCATTGTTGTGAGCACTTATCGATTGACATCATTACGTATTCAGGCAAACGGGACATTTCCATTTACCAAGTGTGCGGAAAACATCATTAAATTCATTCCGCTCATGTTGTAGAAGCCCTTATTAGTATTCAGGCACAAAACAGAATTAAAAGGGAAAAATTTATTTGTCCGTGCTGAATTGAACAGAAATCCTCCATTTTACATTCCACATTCGCATTGTATTCTTCATTCTACATTGTTTATGTGGTGGTGAGTACGCTGAGCATCACTGCACAGGAAATTGCTTTTAGTATCATCAAAAAGGAATGCTGTGTCCCTTTTATGGCTTTCCTATGTCATCCATCCATTTTCACTAAAAGGGCCCGATTGGTTTCTCTCGTCGTTGCTAAAAGTAAGCTAAGTGGAAGAGAAATATTGTAACTGATTGTGAAAGTGAAAGCAGCTAAAACTGAGTCACTTTACTCTTTAAATTTAGCTACTGAGGTTTTATCACAGACACTCACAGTTTTACTGTACAATTGTGTATACTTCATCCAATTCTGTTTGATAGTGGTTTGGAACACCCACGATAATTTATTGCCGTAACGTGATCAAAGAAAAATAGGAATATTTCGGAAGCGACAGAAACAAAGTTAAACAAAAGAACGAGAAAGGAAACCCCTACTCATTTGCTTTTTAAAAGGTAAGCGCACCGACCGACAATGGCACGAGTATAATATTTTCTTCTTGAACTGAAGATTCAGTTTGATACTATTGAAGTAGCTTATTTGAAGATGAGTGCGGTACAAATACAAAATCCTCCATAAAAGGAATGAATGAAACATCATCATCCTTGAGTATACTTTTAGTTCGTTGTTAATGATTGTGACATTGTAGGGGTAGAGTTTCCGGCTCCTCAAAAAATCGATACAATGTAATACTGTATGTGATGTAGATATAATGAATAGAAGAAATGGAACTCACGTTCGCGTACTCGTGGCGTGGCCACCACAGCATGAATCTCAAAAAGGGACATCATAATATTCCTCCATCTGATGCGTAAAACAATTCTAGTTTTGTAGAGACTAACATTAAAAGGGAATCCTAGAGACGTGCGTTTTTATACTTTTGTGTATGTATCTAATCTATGAACAGTATAAACCCACCCACCCGCATGGAAACTTGTTATGTGATACGAAAGGAAACACATTTCATTTATGTCATACAATCAGTATTGCGGTAGTGTGGTCTCTGGGCATGGCTATTTAAAAATCGTAAATTCTAAAAAAATCTCAGAATTCTTTTTTCTCTTTTAATAAAACGAACATGCTCTTCACTTTGCACTTAAAAACAAATGAATGACTGACAAGTTGAATGGGAGCTGATGATGAAAATAATACTCTCTATCCAGTTTGTATTGTCTCTGAAAATCTCAGTTAATGCGGTGTTTGTTTGTATTCGTAACGCTTGTTCCATTTTTTCTCTTTTCAATGTGGCTGTTGAAGACACATAGCATACCCATACAACAAAATTAATGTTTTTGGGGTTTTAAAAATAAATAGAATAACAGTGACAGAGTAATGAGCAAAGTGAGTATTTTTATAATTCAGGTCACAAATTGTGATTGTTTACAGGCTAGATTATTTTTGAAGTCAAGTGTAATTTAGTCATTCATTCCAAATTCTTCTTCTGTTGTTGCTCATCAACTGAATGAATATTATGGTTTCTAAAAGACAATGAGCTTTTTGTTGTACAAGAGCAGCACTGAATGCATATAGCACTGTATTTTGTATTGTGCTGGTATATAGAGGGATAATACTGCTAGAAATGTCTGCATTTTATCTGTTGTCTGCTGTCGATTTTGTCTATGTTAGAGAAATGAGTTGGTGGTGGTGGTGGTATTTTGTGCATTACTTTGGGGCATCACTAATGGGATAATGGCACCATGGCATGGTTAGTTTTTGTATGGTTTCTCCTTCCTCACAAAATGATAAGTTGAATGGGTGAAGAAAGACAGCATCAGAGAAATAAGTAAAGTGAACGAAAAAGGGGGCATTGCGTGAGTTAAAGTGAGCGAAAAGAGAAGAAAAGGACATTGATATAATGATTGTAATGATGATCGAGGTGAATAGAAGTCAGTAAGCCTAGTTAAGTTCGCTTCAACAAAAAAAGAGAAAAAAAGAGGAGAAAATGGTTGACAGGAGGACAAGTAGAAAAAGTCGAGAAAAGAATTTCTACTTTGTTTTAACTCCGCAACAGGCTCACGCACAAGAAAAAAATCAAATCAGTGGATAGATAGGAGTAGAATAGATAACTACAGATTTAAAGACAAGCTAATCACTGTGCTAACTTGACAGGGCATGGCAGAACGTAAATATTTGGTATCGTATCGTGGTTGGTGATCGACTTGCCCACTAGCTGTGCTGTGTGGTATTTATGAATTTATGTATATAGAAGTTAACCTTAAAAGAAAACCAAAAGAAGCCCAATTGTGTATACTGCATTGACAGCTTTTGCTTTTAGCTTATTTTATGGTTAACGTGATGATGATCAAGTTAATTAGAGGGAAGCCTCATCTATGCAATATGCAACGACAAGATTTGAGATTGCTACCTGCTTAGGTATGTACAAAAAATGGATACATGTAGGTAAAGTGGTGACTCGGTTGGATTGTCAGTTTACCTTTCTTTTCATGTTTTATTGTAATCATCGTATCATGATCAGCATATCACATCAGATCAGACAAGTCAGCAAAATTTAATTTCATTTGGTTAGTTGAGGATGATCCCAGTGAATCCAATTAATATTAATAATAATGCAATAAAAATGTATTTTTATTTTGCTGAGTATCGATTTCATCTTAGTTCCCACAAACAAGAGACCCCAATTTTTTTGCAAAGAAGAGCCAACCCCCGCCGACATACTAGCTATCGTATTGTCTCGTTCTCCTCCTCCGCAAAAACTTGCGAATAATGAAATGATAATAAAATTACAAAGAGCAAGCTACTTTGATTTTTTTGGCTTCTCTTACTTTTTCATATTAGTGTACCGTCATATATTGAAATTTTCTTGTATGTATGTTTGTATTCTTTGAGTAAATATTTAAAATGCAGTTGTAATTTAAAAAAGTATCGGTGTCGATTAAAATTGGAAAGTTTTTGTAGAAGAAACAGAATCTGGGGAGAATTTAATAATGAGAATTGAACCGAAGGCGACGTGAGCTTAATGAGTTTGCAATTCAATATCTATGATACAAGTAAGTGCATTGTTGGTTGAGTTACATTATCATATAGATTCATTTTTCTAACAAAAATTTCTGGTTGCAATCTTTCGTCTTCAATTTTGCAGCTTTAATATGATGAGGCTGATGGCGCTTATCACTTGTCTGTGTCTCATAGTCGCATCGCATATTTATTAAAATGAGCTGAGAAGGAACGAAAGAAAATTCATTTTGAGCTTTATTTTGGAGAAATAACACATGAGATCACAAAAACACACATTACATTTTTATTTATGAAGACCAAATGAGATTCTCTTCAAGAATGGGATGAGTACATAGTACATTCATTCATAATAAAAAGCGGTGGAAATGTAATATTCGTGAGTACTATTTGTAAAGTAAACTGCCCGCAAGGGAGACACTAATGAGATAGCGAATACTTATACATTTTTCATGGCAAAAGAAAACTTTTTTTTGCAGAAAAAAATCTTTTCATCGTAAGCAAAAAATGCAGAAAATCTCTCCATATTGTGATATTTTTTCGAGATTGCATATATTGTGTCGCTGATTTTTGTAACATCAGTAGAAAGAGATGGATTTCGTATGTGTGCTAGTGATATTGATATCAGCACGAAAAATGAATTAAATTAACTTAATGAAAAATGAGGACATTTAAAGATCAAGTGAACAAATAAAGGTATGTATGAGCAAGCATTCAGTCATCAGTGCTAGTGGTTTTCTGCATATTATAGGGGGAGTGTTATTATAGTATCGCCGCAAACAAGGTGGCATGCCTTGGCATACAATGATGGTTAATGGTGAAATATTCAAAAAATGAATGCAGATGTAGATTGAGCAGCACAGTTGATTGAGAAAACTCGAGTATTTTTTTTTGCAAAATGAGCTTTTGGTTGATTCTCTTATTGTAGGGCTGTAAAAGTCAATTCTATACGATATTGTTAATTTGCTGTAAAAAGTTTTTACGCGAGAATATTTTAAGAGCCATGCCATACATAGTGTAATGTCAAGTGCAAAGTCAAGTCATAGATCAGCGCAATGTATTTGTATAAATGGGTGAACTGCATATAATCATATTAGTAGAACGATGATAATGATGATGCCCATGACCACGACCTTCATTCATACCAAAATACCTAATTTTTTGCAATTATGTGTTAGTACTGCTTTGAGACAAAAACGGCGACCATTATCCACTCTGTCTGTGTGACCTTTCATGTTATCTTCATCATTTATACTTATTTTATGATTCCGTCTTTTATTTGTTCATGCACGCATCATCACAGTAAAATAATACGGGATGCATTTATTACTTTTTGGCTAATTTTATGTCGGTCTTTAATGAGACGTTTTTTGTTTATTTATAATTTATACGAGGATTTAACCGTATAGCCTGAAGCATCAAATATTGCGACTTGAGTAAACAAGTAAATGAAAATCGTTATTGAATGGTGATGATTAGAATTATTATTGGCTGCCATGTTGAATTATATGAACATCTAACTTGAAGTCAGTAGCTCATTATCATTTCTCGTGAGAAAAGTATTGTGAGTAACGTTGGCTTGTTGTTGCCGCTGAACCGGTTATCAGTTAAATTTTATTTATAAAAACTGACCGATTAAGGTAAAAAAAATCATCTTTATCGCGTTTCTACGTTGAAAACTCGTTAATATTTTAGTACTAATTAGTTGTTTTTATGCTTCAAAACGTACTGCATCTTTGAAAACCTGCATGTTAATAAAAGTTTACGTACCTAGCCAAAATAAATTTTGTAAACACAGTATATATGTTATTACAAAAAGACCAATATCGGTGGGTAGACTAGAGAGAAGTTAGTCTATGTGGATTTTACTAAAATCAGTGCACATTACAGTAGTAAATAGCGTGATGTGCCAAAAGAAAAATTATTGCAGTATCATGATTTGTATTTCAGTTGGATTCGAACGAAGTATGCAGGAAGAGAACTTCCACTAATTTGAAATGTAACGTTTCTTGGTGTTTTTTAGTGCGTAGTACAAAAAAATATATTGTAAACTAACCTATGGGACAAGTCAGTTGAATAGGTGTAGTGTGATCTTTATAGTGTGATTATGTATAGACAAGGCTGTTCCTCCAAACGCATCTATGAAATTGTGGTATTCCACTTTGGGTTTAATTATATTTTTGTCGCGAAAATATTTCAATGATTCTGTTGTGAAATATCAGTTCATGAAAATATTCGGTGAAAAAACTAAAATATGTAAGACGTTGACACGCGAAGTCATTATTGTGTTTTCTTCATCAAGGCCTGGATGCATAGAAGAACAGAAGTTGGTAACATATAACACATGCCTAAATAAACTTACATAGCATTTTCGTTTTTCTAAGGTGAAAACCCCAGATACAATCCAAAGATGTCTACTGGAGGATTCACGATCACATAATTTAATTATTATTGACAGCAATTATTGCAGTTAAATTAGTTCACATTGTCTTGCAATGAGTAACTGATAATATGATATAATGTGCCAGTATGCATGTACATAATACTTCATTTTAATACTGATAAAATAAATATTACAGCCCATTATTCGTGACTTAACTGGATTTGAGAAAAAACTATGAGTGGAGAGGAAAAGATAAATCCATTGTTATTACTAACGAGAATGTCTACATGTGACACTAGAATATGAACGAGTAGTTCGAGAACTTTCCTTGCCTGGCTTCTTTCTCTCATCTTTTTTCTTTTGTGTTCGTGCATATGGTGAAGGATATGGAACGGAAAATGCATGATTTGGGATAATAAAAGTTTCAAGGTGACTTTCATCTTGCTACTCTGCCTAAATTCGTAAGGTTCCTTTGTTAAAGTGAAACGACAGAGGCAGTACGGTTAGCAGTAGCAGTGACCGTAATACATAATATGGATGTGTAGACAAATCAAAGAGAAAAGAGAGTAGAATTTGTTTACACTACCATTATTATTATCTGATCCTTCTTCTCCTCTATGCCTTGAAACTGTTTTTTTATAAATGGTGCTGCCGACTGATGAATAAAACGCTTCGTTAGATTACACCTTAATAACACTGGTGAACATCTATACACGATACACATATTAAGATAAAAAGCGGAAGGATTTAGGAATATGTTTGTAACGGAAAAAGGAAAGATAAACATGAAATGAATGAGTATGTATGTATATGATGAAAGCCTGAGTCGGTACAATAAAGCTTTCTACAACAATCGTGACGTATTCACAATTTATGTATATACATCTTTCTTATTTCAAGGATTTGCGTAGTTTCTACCCGGGAATCAAATTATCAAGGTGAAATTACTGAGAGAAAGGGAGAGAGAGAGAAGTTTGGATTGTTTGAGTGAAATAAAGGCTCTCTTTCCATCATTATTTCTCAGCAGCTGGCAAATGGATGTTTTTCTTGATGATGATGGTAATGATGTCGATAGGTTTGATGAAGAGATGAAAGTAAAATGAATTTTCTTTTCATTCGAGGAAAGTTGGTAAAGAATGAAGATAAACCATTGTATTATCCTTCAATTTTTTGTTTGTTCGTGGCAAACGCAAGGAAATAAATGGAAAAGATGGCCTAAATATTCTCATCTTTTATGGAATTTACTTTACGTGCAAATAAGATTAATATTTTTGATACCTAAGTATTGAGGAAAAAAGGAAACCCCGTGGGAGTGCCTAGGTATCTGCTGACGGAACGAAATTGCAAACAAAAGAAACTCAATTTAAAAAATCTGCACAATTTTATTTCTGGTGTAGATAAAAAGGAGACCACAGAGCGTATCAGGAGAAAACGTTATTTTCTTTTGTATCTTTCCATTTTCGTTATAAATTTGTTCGCACACAATCAATATATCATATAGGCACTTCTCCCTCTGTCCTTTTAGTCTCTGAAAAAATATTACTTATTTTATGGATATCATGCTGATATCTGGTGTATTCCTTTTAATACGTTGAATTGGATTGCGTGTTTCAAATTTTTATAGGCTAAAAATAACCGAAAGAAATACACTGAGCAGATGAAGAATATGTAGTTAGACTGATACAATGTGATGTGAAGTATAATATTTTTATTCAGTGAATGAAAGCTGCCAGTGAAATAAAAATAATTTTGCACATTTAAAAAGCAGCACAATTTGTCAGGTCATAAAAGTCAGGCATGCTTTCATGAAATGTACGTGCATAAAACAGCATATTTTATATTATATTTTATGACAGATGCAATGCAATGTAGTGCAGTGCAATATCTACTGAGATGATGCGATGAAAGTTGTTCATCTTATCTTAATATTACAAATAGCTACAATGCACACATGCTATGTCCATTGTTTGTTTTAGCATTTTATTTTATATAATTTTATTCGTAGTAAAAATATCAGGCCAACAAATGAAATGAAAAACTAGGTCAGTTTGCAACCAACCAGAGTTGGTTCGTAGAGCTTCTTTCTGCTTTATATCTACTATAGACATGACGTAAATATAGTGTGCTAGAAAGGAATTATGTTTCAGTGTGCTGTTGATGCATGAGGACAATTTCTACAAAAAAGCTATAAAATCGATATTGAACTCAACTGGACTATTTCATATATGCACAAATAATGTTGTATGAATGTATGTTTTGTTTGTCAGAAACATACTGAATTTTGTGTCTGCATGCTTTTTACGAGTGTCATCATCCCAAACGTAAATAATGGTGACGATTCTGGCGATTGTTGTTACTGATGATCGTACTAATGAATGTACCCCTTTTAGAACTTAAAACTTCGTAAAAACCAACAGTGCGTAAACAACTTGTTTACTTGATTATGTTCTTGTAACCGTTTAAATATTCATGAAGCGTTCCCCTTTCTATTTTTATAGACAATATTATACTAATCTACTTTACACTTTCTCATTACAAACTTGCTCAATATGTAGTGTGAAGGAATATTACAGTTGTATAAAAGCTTTTGTAACTTGTATCTGGAAAATAGATTAGATTTGCGTGAAAACCGAGATGTTTGAGTAAAAGTGTCAGTATGAGTGATGGACGATGAAAGTGTCATGTCTAAGTCCCATCGCTTTCAACATGTGAAAAGGTTTTTGGGTACAACAATATCAACGGTGTTGCCTTTCTTCGTACTAAAGCTAAAATATCGCTAAGAGTATTTACTCAATTTATGGAACTCATTTTCCCTATTTATGTACTCAAATAGAGTTGTATTTGCTCATCCATTTCCTCATTAACAATATTCATTTACATTAATCTGATTCTGGAACATACGTGTAACAGTTTAAAATTATGCTAGAACTAGATAGGTCGGAGAAGACCCTTAAAATAGCGAATAACCTTTCACTTTCACGTAAGATATATGCCCAACATAGAATAATAATAAATTCTTTCTAAAGAGACATCAAAATTTTCCACGGAACCCGCAACAAAATTGAAATTTTCTGTTTCCTTTTGGTCTGACTAAACATTAATGAAATTCCACTGCGTACATTTATGTAAATTTACTATTACTCTTTGCCATTATTTTCATCATTAATCATTCATTATTTATGATGTACTTATAAAATATAAACGTACATCAACTAACTGTGTAGCATTATCGAATCCTTCTCTCCTAAAATATCTTGTGAATACAGATACATGAATATGTAAACACTTTGTCCTTGAGACTCGCTGCTGCCACTGACTGACGGTGAAATTTGCTGACAGCTCGATAATAATGATTAGCAGATGAACGTTCACACACATAAACAAACACACTGCTCTCTATCTCTCTACAATATCTGACCTTATGTAATCCGAGACGCAGAAAAAAGAACGGTTTTCTCTACTTTTTTATTATGGCGTTCACTCTGGAGTCACAGTCCATTAATTAACGTGACTTTGACTGAAATGACCTTCCTTCTTCATGTACTCCATTAATTCGCTTTAGATGCACTCTACCCTCTCGTTCCTATGAAATCTGGCTCGGTTTTAATGATTATGGTGAGGGTTGGAAGGTGGCAGTGAGTCATTTAATTTTTTATTACCAGAACGTACCAATGTACTTTCAAAGACAGTTAAAGAGCCAAAAAAAATCGGCTGCTTGTTGTAGCAATTTTTAACAAGAGTTCAAGAGTTACATGCAACGCAAATTCCTCTTTTTTGTGCGATAATTACTTGGCAAAAGGACACGAACAACGGAACGTACCATCATCACAAGCATTGTCAGTACAATCAACTTACACAAAGAAAAACATATTGAAAAGTTTGCAAGGACAGTGTAAACAGGAAAGCACAATGACCATAATATCACCTTAACTCAAGCTGTGTCGTCAGTACATTTTACGTTAAAACGCTTCTAGCGTCGTAGCAAGCACAGCAATTTCGTGAAAATGCCATCCCGTGTTGTGCCATCATCTTACAAACGGACAAGTAGTATCTCATACCATCATAATCATATCATTTCTCTGCAAAAATGTGTATCATTACGACAATATGGTGCATCCATAATAATAACAATCATCCGTTTCTCCTTTAACGATAACTGCCATACACTATACAGTCATATCATCCAACTCTTAAATATGCCTATTACTTTTGCCAAGGCACATACGCAAGAATGTACACAAAAAACATTGTATGTATGCAGTTATTATAATGCAAAGATAGTCGTTGTAATAACAATCATCATAATAGTAAAGAATGTATCATTTGCTGAAAATAATTATGGACCTTTTTGTGAAAAAGGAGTGGAGTAATAAACTGTTTTAACTGCTGCTACTGCTGTGCTCTTCTCTCTTTTTGCCACTTTAGAGTTCTCTAGAAGAGATGCTCATTTTAAATTATGATAGCATATTTTTATTGCAGTGTATAGGATTTTGCAAGAAGAAGTGAAATGTACTTATTTGAATTATGTAGTGCAAATTTACTTTCTTGACAAATTCAATGTAGCAGGTATTCTATAAGAATGATAACTGCACGATAAATACCGGTCACATTCACATTATTTTCTCATTATTAATTTACGTGCGTGGTTTTTACAGTGAAATGAAAACGTGATCGTTTAAATGTTTTTTTCTCCTGCAATGTTCTTATAAAATGCAAGCGCACATAAAACCAATCATGTCATAATTGTCAATGCGTACAGGATACTATCATATAATTTGCTATTTCCACCTAGGACAGGTCCCTGTCCCAAGAACATTAAACCTGTGTGAGATAAAGACATCTTGTTTTTTATATCAATAAAAAATGGGAAATCGGTAGATTTGATTATGGGCATGTGCCGGTTTTCTAGAAAAACTGGTAGATTGATTATGGTAGCGTTCTGTAAGTGTGAGAGAATCAGGTGCACAAGCACATGACTTATTATGAACTGAACGACACGATGATGATGGACAACTTGCTCGCTTGCGTTTAACCTCTTTTTATACAAATTCCTGTTTTGTTTGGTTGCAGCAAAAAAAGAGTGATGATGGCATTAATGAATTTCTGGTAATCTTCCTTTTCCTGTAATTTTCTGTAATTTTTAAAGTTTTTTAATATTTCATGTTACTTTCACGATTTTGATATATGATCAACCATATAAGTACAAAAAAGTATTATGAGTATCTTATAATGAATAAGTATGCAGGTTCACTGGCTTTTTACATGCATATTTTCTTTTTGTCTTAGAAAAATCCCCTTAACTTGACAAAAAGCCTTATTAAATTTTCTCAAAGTAGCGAATTAAGTATGAAAAAGAGAAGAACTTTTGTGAAATTTTTGAGAAGAACAATGGGAATAGTAGACCAAGCAGATTTAAACTGCGCACTAAAGCTATATGCTGTGATGTGGCGGCATAGGGGTGTAATTAATCACTTTTGTACAAAATCATGCTCATCCTCCTCCTCCACCGCCTCCCCGTCAACATTGTATATACGTTGTATACACTTTGTGCATAAAAAGCCCAGATTCAAACATCATTTGCATTGCATGATTAGCACGAACAAAAACTGCATATTTTTTGGAACGATGATTATTCTATTCACTAACTCAGTCTATTTTTTATCAATAGGACAAAAGGAACACAAAGCTGAAAAATTGGCTGACCAGACCATATACCTAACCAACAAACGAAAAAGGATCATCATCGTCATCATTACTATTATTAAAACTGGTGAGTTTTGACCGACATACGTTACAATGCAATATATTATTACGCTTTTCGGTATGTCTCTATTGAATATATCGTGTCTAGTGTTTATGCGTGGTTATTATTATCAGAGAGCTTCATGTTCATAGCTATTGGATCTGTATATAATAAGATGATTATTTTGCTCCCTGTGCAGAAGCATGACATTTGTTTTGTGAGGAAAAGCTGTCAGTCAGTAGTCACTGGTCGGTAGAGAGAGAAATAATAATCTTCACCACGCCATTGCATGGTCATCAAAAAATCACCAGCATCATAAAAACTCATACCATATAGCACACAAAAATAATAGGAAAATTACACAGGCGGTGCTATATGGTATAACTTTTTTGTAACCAAGTTAAGATAGAAAAGAAAGAAGGTAGATGAATGATTTTGATGATGAGCACAATGAAGATGTGTGGTTTAAACAATTTTTCTATTTGGCCAGTTTTGTTGAGTGTGAGTCAGCACGAAACAACAGCATTAAAAAAGTTAACAGCACAAATATTTTCTGCTGTAGAAGCTGTAGGTTCAATTGCAAAATTACAATTTACAAATTACTACTGTTTACTAGTTTCAGTCAGTTTTCTGTGCTGCAGCAAAATAGAAAAATAGTCAGGCCAAAAACAAACTGATTATCTGCTGTTGTTCGCAAGGAAAATAGAAAAAATGCTGCAAAAGATTTGCTCTTGTCAGTGCAGTGCCCATTCTCGTGTGCTCATCACAGCAGGGTGAAACTAAACTCATTCATTCATAGTCAGTAACAGTGTTGCACAGAGACTTAAAAAACGAACAGAGGGATTTTGATTACTTACTCTGCTATCTTTTCTACTGCAGTATGTTGGAGGAGGGAAGGGTCATTAAATGAACGGGGAGAGAAATAATGCAGCACAATAAAAGCACGTAATTATCTACGTTGCGTACTTACATAGTGTTGCTTTCATTATAGCCATTGCCATTACATTTTGTTCCTTTCAACCGAAGCAGTGAAAAAATAAAAATTACGCTCGATTAATTTTTATCAGAAAATGGTAGCCTTTCAGTTAAATAGAAAAAAACAGGAGATAGAATCTGAATCTCTTTTTTGAATTCATTTAAGCTCATTTGTCCATCCATTATGATTAGGGATTGCCATCAGAGGCAGGCATGCATACATAAAACTCTTTGGTTTACCAGATGATGATGATTCAATCAACCAAGCTACTACAGTGCAATGAGGCAATTATGTTGGTAGAAAAAAGAAGAAAGTTGAAAAGTTTATTTGATGAAAAGATAGCACTGATGAATTTGTACAGTAAGTTTAAATGTATTCATAATTTTGCAGGAATTTCTGTTAAAGAGAATTTTTTCCACACGCATTTTTTATTTATTGGATCTTAATAGGTGGGCAAGTAAAGTTCGTTCCCTTTTTTCTAGTTTGAGCATGAAACATCTTTTATAATCATTCATTATCATTACTGTATTCAGTAGCAATGCAATGGTAAAGCCCAGTGGTGTGGTTACTGCAACAGTAGTAGCGGTAGTGTGTGGTAGCGGTTATTACCTTGAACTTATTTTCTGCTTGTTGTGTATCTTTTATAGAACAGGATGTTGTACAAGATCGGGATGGAGTAATTACCAACTGCATTTTTATTATCATCAATCATGATAAATTGTTATTCATTGTATTTTTCACGTTGCAATTTTTTTGTTATTATTTCACTACGCATGTATTGCATGTGTTACATTGCACATTGAAAAATTCACCTTTAAAAGATTTTTTGTAAAAAAACATGTAGTAATTTGTGTGAAAACACATGTTTCAAAGGTGTAATCAGTGTTGAAAAGAATGCTGCAGTACAAAGTGCCAAACGAATGTATGTTTTGTAAGTTTGTGGTTTTTTGTAATTTTTGCATTTTCTGTGGCATTGGCATTATTTGCTTTACAAAAGAAAATTTACATATTTGAAATTTAATATTTTGCGAAAAAAAATGCAGCATTCAAACATGCATTTAAATAGATTGGTAGAGGATAGAGAAGGATTTCATTGTTTCATTGGATGCTTGCATGCAAGCTTTTCATCAAAAATTTCATTGTTCTCTTGGGATGGATGCAGTATTAACCGTTATTCAAATGACACGATATTATTTACTCGTCTCTTCTCTCTCACGACGGCACAAAGTATATAAGATGTTGAGTTGCATTAAGAAAATTGAATTTTTTTAAGGCTTACTGAAAGAATAGACAGCAAAAGTAGATAAGTAGTTGTTATTATTTGCCATCTTCGACTAAGCTTGGCTCTCTTTTTTTGTTAAATGCGTAGTATCAATTTCAACTTGTCTTTTTAGCCTTTTTATCTGCACTGCAGGAACACAATTTGAGTAAAGTACTTCTGTACGCCATTTGTAGGCGATCTACCTGTCAATCATTCGAAATAATACGGTAATACTGAAAACAGAAATGAAAAGTGAAAGAAAAGTGTATGTACGTTTGCCTTGCCATCATCTACATCATCGTCAAGAAGGATTAAAGTACTGTGAGTGAATGAGTGTACTTAAATAAATTGATTTTTTTTACAATACTGTAGCTTTTATGTTTAGATATTTTTTGGCAATTTATTTTTTGAAACTTTTTTATGCATGATTTGATATGAAAGCGACATACATTGTTTTTATTTTATTTTTTATTGCTACTACTTCACTTCTCAATTCTCAATGTGCTTACTAACTCACTAATATTTATGTTCCATTATGATGAAAAAAAGTAAAAATAAAATGTTGGTAAGTAGATGAGCTGTCACTCATTTTCAATATGACAATGGAAAATGAGACAACTACTTTGCTAACAACGTACAACTGTCATGTCATCCTGAAATAAAGTATCAAAACAAAACGACAAGAGATTTTATACAAGTATCTTATACAGAATACAGATAATGCAGCATGAATAATATACCTAAATCCTATAATTATAATGACTGCAACAACAATTCACTACGAATTTACTAGCATTTTTAGGAATTTTCTCTGCGCAGGTATAAAATAGGTATTAAATTTACAAATATTTTTTAACATATGGGAAATAACATTTTATGAGTTATAAATGTCCATTTAATAGCAAAAGCATATATTATTATTCCTAAAAAATGGATGATAATACAAAGTGGCAAAAAAGCTGTGTTTATGTGCGTTTTATATGTATCCATTTTACGTGCATATCAAGCTTATTTATGTTAATCCCAACACAAAGTACATATTTCATTTTGCGTATAGACAAACCATAAAAATGGCAGGAGAACATAAATTCAGGTGACTACTTTAATTCTAGCGTGATAAATAAGAGCGAAAGCAGAGCTGAAGTGCTCTAGTTGCTGTTGCACTGTTTTTTGTATACCTGATATATTGCAAGAGACACATGCTATACTATCTAGAAGGATTACAAGTTCTTGCTCTGATGATGAAATGGTGCACTCATGCACACCACCAATACCACCGTAGTAATAATGGCAATGTCACGGTATAATACGTCGGAAAACACGAGGGATTAACATCCTTATGATTACTATGCAAAAACTCTAGGAAAATTGCAAGTTGCAAGGCACCACAAAAAAACTACGTGTTTTTCAGCCTCAAAATAAACCCGCTGTAATAGCGACCATAATGACGCCGCTGCGATGATAATATTGCGACAAATGAGAGTGATGAACACTGATGTTGTCAATAAAAAAGGCTTTCGATTGATATGTCACATGGCATATGTTTCGAAATTGCAACCTTTGACCTTGATTTCTGACCCAACGAGGTCACATTGACCTATACTGACAAATGATTCTTGATCTACTCGACGAGGGCTTTCGATTGAGCTATTACAATGTACACTATGTCTACGTTGAAAATTTTCGACTTTGACCTTTGACCTTGGGGGTTGACCCTGGGGGCTGAAAATCAATAGGCTTCTTGCCCTTGACCATAGTGACCCATATACCAAATTTGAGCGCAATCGGTCAATGCGTTTTCGAGTTATCGTGCTGACAGACAGACGGACGGACGGACGGACGGACGGACAAACATGCTAAAGTCAATACTTGCTGACGCTTCACTTTCAGCGGCGTAATAAACATACCCTGTTAGTTTGTATTATTGTGTCAGTTGTATTGTTTAGCTTACAACGTGACAGCTTCATTATGAAAATAAATTGTATGTTTCGCAAAATGCCATTTTCATTTACAATAATGGACATATACGCAAATATACTTATGTTTACTTCACTAAATACTTAAAGAAAATAACCACTAGATAGTTACTTTGCCTTTGTTTTAACAACTCCAACTTGTAACTCGCAAACCAAGAAGACTTAATTTTTGTTCGTATTTCTAAAATCTATTCGTTTTTTATAATCCATTACGTCTTTCGTATTTGTTTGTATTGACAAGATGGCAACATTAGCAATACGGCAAGTTTGAATTAGAAATCAAAATAATTAGTACTCTGAAAATGTTCACATCATTACATTTACATTCACGGACATAAAAAGGTTTAATCAAAGCGGCTATAATGAAACGTTTCCATAAATTTTGAGAATTACTGTAATTCCATTTATTTACTCACGTTATGTTGCCTTAAACGGTTCGCTGTATTTATTTCAACCTAGTTTCAGTTAGCAAGTTATGTTTGCTTAGAAAACCATAAACTATTACAAGACGACTTTTAAATACTTTCTTTACTCTTACAACTTCACAGGTGATCCGTTACTTCAAATAACTTTAAAAATATATCCTTATAAGTATTCCTTGTAAACTTGTAAACGACTTGAAAGAAGAACGATCAAAGTTACAATTATCCAACATGTTTACTAAATCAAAACCAAAAGGGGTCACAATTATAATACCCGAGCCGAAGTCACAGTTTCAATTACAAAACGACGAAGAGATTGACTTGAAGTTGGATTTATTCCCACACATAAGATTTCTTCTGGTTCTTGGCCGTTTTCTAGGGATAATTCCATACATGGGTGCCTTTAAAAGGCCATCGTCGTTCAAAAACTTACAGTTTCGGTACGTCAACAACATAATTTATTTCTAATTTTGGTTTTTTTAAAAGGAAAATCTCAATTAATTTATTATTTATATCAGAATTAAAAGCCCTGTAGCAATTGCATCGTTCACTGTGCTATTCATTCTAACAATTAATCTATTCCTTGGGATTCTATTCACAATTAAGATGCGACCAAATAAAAGTGCATACGAAATTTCAAAATCAGTCGGACAATCAGTTCAATTTATTTGGGCATGGATGATGTAAGATATAAAATTGTATATATGCTATGATTACATGAGTAAAAAAACGTGCGTTTTAATTATGTTTACAGATACTTAAACTTTATTTACCGAAGAGAAAAATTTCTTGCTTTGTTTAATTACTGGCAAAAAACAACCATTTATTTTCAAGCTCCCGATTTTCATCTTAAGCGCGATTGCATCCTAATTACATTGTGTATCATGACATCAGCAATTTTAGAAAATGGAGTTTTACATTTAGAGTTTACTTCAGCTTTTGATTATATAAGTGGATCAAAGTTTATTGAAGGCACATCAAATAATATGTCAATCTTAGAAACCTACTACAGAAGATCTCATTATCACTGGGCTCATTATTTGGGTTACAACCAAGTTTTAGCAATAATAGCTTTTATTCAACACAAGTGGACAATATATAGTTGGAACTATATGGATATTTTCATTGCCGTATTTTCGAGAGCAATGTATTTCAAATTTAAAATGCTAAATAAGCTCTCAAAAGATTTATTGGTTAAGCCGATGAAAAATGGGAAAACGGAAAACAACGGTAAATCCAACTCTTAACCCAAAAATAATTGATGGGTTCAAATTCTAATTTAAAGGCCACGTTAATTTTATTTCTATACAGATATTCCTACAACTGATTGGATTCAAATAGCTCACGACCATAAAAAATTATGCCACCTTTTAGACAAGATAAAAAACTACTTTTCGCCTTTGATATTTGGCTCGTATGCTGTAAATATTTTTTACATTTGCATCCAGGTCGAAAAACTATAAGCTAAACATAATGAATACTTAAAAGAACATTAATGAATGGTTTAAAATGCCTTATGTTTTTTTGAAAATATGTAGTTGCTCGATGGATTAACAAGCGATATGACAGCATCAAGCTTAGTCCATTCCATTTACGCTCCTTGGTCAACTCTCCATATTATCATGCGAATGTACATACTTTCCATAAACGCAGCCAGGATAAACTCCTACGCCCATAAAGTTCAAGAAGTTATACATGAATGCCCAACTGAGCAGTACCTTGACCAAGTATTTGAACACTTTACTGCACACTCTTTTTGATTTACAATTGTTTTTGTAATGTTTAACGTATATCCATATATGTTATAATTATATATATGTTAGTGGTATATTTTTATGAAATAGATTTCCAGATTGGATAAAAAAGTAACTAGTGGACCATCCCTTGGATTAAGTGGACTGGACTGTTTTGTAGTGACAAAACCATTTATGTTGCATATTCTCAGTGTTATTTTCACTTTTGAGCTGGTATTGCTTCAAGGTGCACCCTGAATTATAACTGATTTTATTTTAAATGGGAAATACAGTATACAATAGTCAGAAAAACTAGCATTCGTTTCGCTAAATTTTATTAACTAAAAATTTTATCCATATTTTCATTAATATTCTTGTTTTCATTATATCAATTCCAATAAATGTTATCATCAATTCCACCTTTACCAATATTTCTGGAACATTGAGCTTCTGGTCTCCATGGTCGATTTCCCCGGGGATACGCCGACTCAAAACTAAAATTTTCATATACACTTGTAGAAGCCCCTCCATCCATTCCCAGTTGCACCCTTTCCCACCCATGATTACTCAACTCTACCCCTCTACCACCCTCCCAAAAGAATCTCGGACAATGAGTCAACTGCTTTTCATACATTTGCATCCTCTGAAGCTCCATCCTTCTCTCCAACGACCAATCCATTTCATTCGTCGCATAATGCCCCATCGTCATCCCCTTAAATTCTAGTGGCCCCGTAACCTGATCTTGTCTAATATTTTGATTCCAAGTGACATTCCGAATTCCCAAAAAATCCCAATATTTCTCCGTCACAATTACCCCCCTGCAAAGACTAAACCCTGGTGACCCATTTTAATAGTACATAAATGAAGTACATATTTCCTCTCTTGTCGAGAATCCTCCCACTGTAGCCGTCCCATTTTGATTAGTATTATCATAAACACAACGAACATTTATGGAGTCCCCAGGTAACAATTTTTTCTCTTCTCTTAAAAATCCTAAACTGTTGAAAGTTAAAATTATACAGATCATCCGCAAGTATTCATGGCAACTCTCGTCCATTCCTAAAATGTCTGGTTCGAACTCCCCTTCCAGCTAAATGAGTATGCAAAAATACAGCAAATATATTTGCTTCACCGACATCTTCTAATATCCTCTCTGTACATCCGGGTGCACAATGACCGGTAATTATATGATTTGGGTCACTTGGTGGAATTAAAATTGTGGTTGATCCAGGTTGCATATCACCAAGCTGTAGAACGCCAACACCGTGAGGTCGAATATTTTGGGTGTGGTACATTTCCAAGGAAACGGTAACACTAATATTGGATGATTAATTGGGATTATCGTAATGAACTTGTAGCCTGAGATATTCGTCTTCAGGAGAAGATGCTATTTGTAGACCGACATGGTTCGGGAAAAATATTGCACGACCACCGACACCCCAAACGTGGATAGTCTCCCTACAGTAGGGCACCTGGCATTCAAATAACTTAACTGTTTAAGTGTCTATTTAAAAATAACATGCACTTTTGTTTAATGATCATACCGGAAGCGGACTAGGTCTATCCAAAACATAGCATTCTGTACCCCCAGACCTTGAAGGTCCCCCAAAAAAGAAATCAGGATTTACTCCAGGGGGAGCTCTACATCTGTGTAATAGCAAATGGTGAACATGTTGTCGATCTTCTTCCGTTGGAAAGACTGTATTAAACTTTTCCAAAAATATTTAAGGATTAATTGAATAGTATGGTAATTTATTTATGACATGCTTTAAAATGTGTCTCAAGTTACCCCAATGACGTGCTGCTTGGTAGACGTTGGCAACTTGTGAAAAGTATACCAGTACATGGTATCCTGTTCTCTTAACCGAATTTTGGGAGTGAGCCTATGAACACGTACATCTCTATCCATATCCAAACCCGAACTTCTATCTTGTTCAATTCCCCTTGGACCCAAATCCGGATCCAAGAGATAAGCATCGTTTATATATAGTGAACTTCATCGGATGTACTGAAAGTGGTACTGAATCTCATCATCTATTTCACCGTAAGCCAATATTATGGAACTTAACTGGTAATTTGTTATGTGAAGGTCGTGATCATTATCACAAGTTTCAAATGGTCTGGTAAAACTTAGAAATGTCGTAATGCCCCTTTCCAAGGCATCCAAAAGTTTCCAATCTTTACTGGGGTCAATTTGGGGAAGTTGATCAGTAATGAAATGTCTATCAGCAAAGTAAGCAGTTCCATCGGGATGAACTCCACCAATTACTAAGTCCGCCCCAGGCATACGACCTTTTCTGGCGAGGCCAAATCCTACCCATCCACGTGTCTGTACGGTATCGTTGAAATAGATTTGTCGAGTATCCCAATCTGCGAGCCATTCGAGTTGGTATTTCCCACGGGGATCTAAGGTAACCCAGTGGTAATACGGGTTATTATTAACAATGTAAGATGTAGTTTTACAAAAACAAATTATTGCTAAAATAATAAAACGAATGTATATATAATCCATTTTAAAGTTAATTTTGACCTGGCTGGGTTAACTGCAAAACTCCAACTGTAGAGGGCAAGGTATTTAATTTACAATTTAAATATTTTTTTACGAAGAAGCTGATTGATAAATGTGTGGTCAGTAGTGTACTGTACTTAAGAGGAAAAGGATGATAAGATGATAATCTTATCCATTTCATAATATTCATTTAGCCAAAAAGATTTAAGATGATTACCAGTTGTATATAGGTGCAGTAAGGATGTTATTTGTTTTTTATACTCTAATCTTCGTTTAAAGGTCAACATCTATCTGATAGTTTTGTTAAGTTAATAAAGTTGAAGTACAGCATCCTTTGTTTTGTTTTAAAAGTTGGCAGTTACTAACAAGACGTTTTTATGAATACGGATGATAAATTCGTCTAGTTATGGGTTCAATGGGTTCAAATGGGATATCTAATTGTTAGTTTCATAGCATTTAAAATGAAGTTATGTCAATATGATCGTTTGATTAATTTATTGCTATGAATTCAATGCCACGTTTTGTTTTTGCTGTGCATCCTTACCAGCAATAAATTCATAAAATGAGTGCTAGTTTGAAATTATTAATATATGGTTCATTTTGTGTGTCAAATAATGGTATATAGTACGATTTATTTAATAAGGTAATGTGTCGTACGGATTTGCTAAATATTGAGAACAACATTAGATCATGACATTTTATATATTGATTGAACTGCTTAGATATAAATAGCTGCTAAAATGCTAATAATAAGTAAGAACCACATTACTAATTCTCATACTTTTATATATAATTCGACACGTAAAGAACAAAAGTATTCTGGTACATTAAAATTCATTTACATTCATTATTGAGATAAGTAACGCCAAACTTCAAGAAAGGGTAATACTACGTGACAATTTGTTTTTCGTTATCAAAAAACTCAGAGTTTGTTAAAACATTAGTACTCTTTCTAAATCAAATTAGTCAACGGTTAACGATTCCTTACATGTACATACATATTAGAAACAAAGTTTTGTAACGTTATCGGGTTTTACCCCGGTAGTATTGTTTTAAATATTATTGATAAATATTGGATGCAAAAACTCTACCTCAAATCCTATGTGTTAGTAAGCTGTTAGCTTATACTTTGATTGTATTTAATAACTAAATATTTAATCAATACAACTTTGAAACTTGTACAAATTTCTTTCATTCCAACCCAAGTAGATCCATTCCTTTGAAATCCCTATTTTAATTAGTTTACAAGAAAGCTACAAATAAACATTGTATATTTTAAAGCCCTGTCGGAACAAATTGTTAATGCTGTTATTTCAATACCGTTATAATTTATTACCTATATATGACGAATAACAAGAACTGAAACTATAAATTTGCTAATCAAAGGACAAATCATATATTCCCATAGAAATACTAACACTGCTGGAAAAATTCCTACCATGTACAAATAAAATGTTCCAGTGAAATTTTCCACAACCAAAGGCCTAACGCCTTGATAGTCAGAATAGATGGGTTTCGAAATACTAGAATCTTTTTCCCAAATATTTCTCTCATTTTTCACAAATTCATTGTCCAAATACTACTGCCATTTTTGAACTAAACCCATAACTGTTGCCACACCCAAAACTTTATCAAACCCTTCACGAAATATTGACCATTTCCTGTACACTATACCGCCATAACATAGAAACTGTTGATCAGGTGCTTGAACCAACGGAACGTACCCAAAATGATCACTCATATTTTTGTTATAAACATAGTCTGCCATAAGATTCCAGTAAATGCAAACTCTATTAGTTGTTCCAATAGCCTTTTGAAAACACTCGACGAGATCTTCTTTCAATTCCATTCTATGAAATATTTTCTGATGTATATCATTTTTACTAGCCTTAAGTAAACTGTAAGCAGCACCATGAAGATATTGTAGAGTTAAATGAAACTCGTTTTCACCTGTATTAGCCAATTCTTGAAATGAGTTTGGAGGTTCAGAGAAAACTGGAAAACTCAAAAGCCCAACAAGTTTCGATCGATATACATTAGTTATTACCAAACTATAAAAAAACCAACATGCCATAAAATACCTTACAGCATTGTTACGACTTAGTGGTTCTGCGTCCTGTTCTAAAAGACTTGTTAATAAGTAGTTGAAAATATTTTTTGAAGTTTTGCTTCGTTTTCCAGTTACTTTAACAAGAGCTATAAGCGTTACATTAGATATGAACACAGAAATCATGACCAGCATCCAAACCTCCTTTTCTAAAGGCCAATACACAGATTTCCAGCTGTATTGTGGTTGCGGTACACCTGTAGCAAAAACTAATCCTGGATAAGTTATTGGTAATGTATATCCGAGCACTTTGTATCTGTGAAATGTTTCCCCAAGGCCTAGTCCAACGTCTCCAATTCCATTTAGTATGTCACCAACCACTCCATCCCAACTGCCGTTTTTTTAAATATGACCTGTTCCACCACCCCCAGTTGAAGGGAAGTATTCAGCAGTAAAATTGTACTTTGATTGAATATGATCCAAGGTATATTTAAAGGCTCCTCGAGTAGATTCCCAGACTCCAGGTATGGAAGTGGGACGAGTTTCGTACGCCCACTTGGTAAACATTGAACAACTTACACGAATATACTTGCCATTTAAAATGTCGAAATCGTTCCCAAAGTCCTTTATATCGTCAAACAATTGAGCTTCATTAAAGTGAAGTACACTATAGGTTGGAAATTCCATATTGATGGATAACCTTGCCCATGTTTTGTACCTTATCTCATCGAAAATTGGAGGATATTTAACATTTATCTGGAGTTCAGTTTTGGAAATGGGTTGAGGGGGAAGCAAGAATGAGTACAAATCTTGATCCTTGCGTAAATAGCCATTTAATTTTTCCAAGTTTTGGTAAAGCTGATCTGCGTCGTGTTTTTGCAAAATGTTGTTCACTTCTATGAGAGCATGATTGCATACTTGATGAAACTTCAGGATTTGATGAAAAGTTGTTAGTTTAAGTGAGAAGTCCGAAGAATTGGACAAGTTTTGTAGGGAAACTACAATTTGACTATTCCGAGCCGGTATTATGTGAAATTGAGGACTATTTTGGTAACTTTTCTTAATATAAAAAATATTACAGGTATATTTGGAGTGAAGATTTTTTAGTTTTGAATTTTCAATTTCATGGCTGGAAGCTTGGCATATCAGAAAAACAATTATTGAAAAGCAAGAGCCAACCACAGCCCATTGAAAATACATTTTGTTTAAAAGCCAAAAGAGAAATGAAGTCCAATAATTCTTACAGCTGATTCTGGTTATTATGTTGTTTTATTTGTTAAACCTTGTTCGGCAGAACTAACCAAATGAACAGACAAGTTTAAAGATAAATACTTGTCTTTACTCTTTGATGATGGTTTAAATTAAAGAAAGTTTTTACATGCTTACGTCAAATAAACAATTTAGCCTTTTAACACTGTATATCAAATTATGGTTATCAAGTATTTCTTGCAATATTTGTAAATTAAGTGTAATATTGTTAGATGGTTCACCAGAAGTAATTATAATAAACGTTTTTTTATCAATTTAAAATGTTAAACTGAAAATTCTACTTGATACGATACCTTTAAATTATTTAGTGGATTATTAACTTAAGTGGAAGCAGTTTATCTGTCGTTCGACTTTAAACGACTTGCCTTTCTAAGATTTTATTACATTATTATAACAAAATTTCTAGGTGTAAAATACCCATTAGATATTTCTCGAAAAATAAAAACTTGTAAAAACCATGGCAAGTATATAATACTCTATTGCCCGCAATCACCTAATCGTCAGTTTTGTGACATAACTTTGTTAATCATTAATTGTATTATTTCAATGATATTCAGTTATGACCTCTAACCGTTGCTCATGTAAAAGGAACACAAGTCGCACGTGGCAGATATGTAATTTTACAAACATAAAAGTATATATATATATGATATATAGTGCCTTATGCTAAGTGAACAGTCCGATTACTTTGTAACTATGTTCTAGACTATTTAGGAGAATTTACTTGACGTAATGTCTGTATTTATTAACACTTAAGTTAAGTTACTTACTTGCATACTTAAGTTTGTACGCATATTATTTATTTAGGTGCATTTATGTCCTTTTATATGACCAATGTACTGTTCACCAAACATTTACTGTCAAATGTTTTCTAAATAATGTGCTATAATACTCCATCTCTTTGTCTGTCTTTGTTAGCTATTTGTTCAATAAACTACTAATTTCTTTCTTTTTCTTTTCCACTAAAAACCTGACTGATTTGTTTATATTCAACCGTATTTCTGCTTGCAGGACTCCTGCAAGAAAATACAATTCTAAATATTTACACTTATGGCTTCGTAGTAAGAAGTAATCCCCAATTCGCCTCAAGACCGGATGGTAATATTCCAATATCAGTTCCAATATGGTTTTATTATATTCATTAAATACATTGTCTTCAATAACCGAATAAGCCGTATAATATGTAAACCCTTTTATATGTTATACTACAAAACAATTATTTTGCCACACCTTATATATGTTTGATTTGCTAATACTACCGTATTATCAAGAATTGAAATTACCAATTAAGAAGAGTAATCGAACTACCAATAAGTAATTTTACTTAAATATATACAATAGTCATGTCAAATTGACGATTCTTAAATTAAGCAGAATTTAGTGATTCTGCAAACTATTTTCCCACTAAAAGCATATCTATTATTCGATCTAAACAAAATAATTGAAACAGCGGAGGCGTCGTCTTCTCAATAAAATTAGACAATCCAAATTTTACCTTTTCCATTTGCATTGAATTAAGAAACCTTTTTCTGAACTTTCGTTCCTTTCGTGATATTAGTCCAACATCTACCAAATCTGATTGTCTCTTTAAACTTGACAGTGATATAATAGAAGCTGCGTTAAAATCCCCAGCAAATCCATAGACCACCAAAAAGATAAGGCTTGATTGTAAGGCTCCAACAACAAAATAAATAATTAAAAGAAAGTGAATAGTGGAACCTAGAAGAATGAGTGATACTGCAGCCACAATTTGCATAACTCCACATGAAAGCAAGAAGCTACATAGAATTGAGTGCATAGCTTCATTGTACATTTCTACCAACAAGTGAATGGCACGGTGTTTAGAGAAATCAGAAGTATTGTCACTTAATATTCTGTTGTAGCGAATCGCTCCAGATAGACTCCTAAAAGAGAAACGAAAACATATTGAAATATTTTATATTGAAATATGAACAACTAATGGGTAAACATGAAATACCTGTATGCCATATCTTGAGAAACGGTAAGTGACAGAATTCCAACTAGAATATCCACCGTTATGCAGTAGCCCTGAACTGAGACCATTGTCCAAACACAGTAGTTGATAGCAAATGTAAATGCTGATCCAAATATGTAACATTCGCTGGATGTACATTCCGAAACCCCAAAATACAATTTTGGTATTCGTAGTACATTAAATGGTATTGTTTCGTCAAGCATACAAGCTACCGATGCTACAAACGAAAAGATCCACTTGCAAAAGAACCGTGTAATTCGGAAAAAGTACTTTGCCAATTTGGCCTTCATTTTCAAAATCGAACCACCTAAAATTAAAAAAATTGGTATAGTTTTTGTGATTATTATTGTGTTTTTTTCGAATTTTGTGTTTGTTACCGTTTTCACCTTTCCGTTCAATTTCAATTGCACCGTTTAGAAACGCTACAAAGACTTCAGGATGTATTCCTCGAATTCTGTAACGCTCAGCAGCCATGGTGCACGTAACAACCAGCAATATGCAAAAGTTTGTTTCTATTTGCGTGGCCTTGCTGTCACGATTCTTGTCAAGATTTATTTCTATGATTCTCATGAATGGAAATATTGCATTTATTATAAGATACATGAAGCGCACTATAAAGCATACACGAATTCTGGATTTGTGTTTTATTTCAACTTTTTTACTGCTGGCATTATACTTCAGCAAATGGCCAGAGATTAACGAGGCCATTTTATTGGCTTCGACTAGTATTTCCAGGAAATTCTCGAATAAAAGCATTTTGCTCCAATTACGCATGTGAGGAGGGATTAGATGATGCTCGGAAGGAGGTCAAGCAATGACTCAAGTAAACGTCAAGAAGAGAAATAGGTATACTCTGTTTTGACAAATTTTCTTGTTGTTTTCACTAGTTGTTGTTTATTAAAACTTAGATAAGCATATAAAGTTTAGGAAAATTATTAAATTTGTTTTTGTACCAATTCAAGAAATATGATTATGTAGGTAACCACAATTAAAACTGTTACTTAAGTTTATTTCAATTACATAAAAGTTCTTATGAGTATTTGTGTAGAAAGTAGGCGTCTGCGTGGCGATTAAAGCTGTTGTACCCAAATGAAATAGTATTCTTACTAAAAGTATGTGTCATTAAAATCTTTAGCGTGTAATAGTAATTTTACTAAGAATTTGGAATAGTAGTGCGCAAGACTTCATCCTCAATCAAAAATATAAATTATAGATAGTTATGTGTTATGATATATCTTTTTCGCGATGACAAATATTTTTGTTTTTGTGTAAATTGGCTTAAAACTCACTCAAAAATTCATATTGTATGTGGCCGCCTCTGATTAACTATAAACTTTTGGCTCAAATAGTTTATGGGAAAAATATTTACCCGGAATTTCTTAAAGATAAAATTGGTTTGTACAGGATTCAACTGGCGAATATTATCATATTATTACCCAGTACTAATAAACTTGTAGGTAAACCCTTGCATTGTAAATGACGAAAATGTTCTGCTATGCTGTATAGATAATCACCGAATATAAAATACCATTATTTTATAGCAATTATTTTGTTTACTTCAAAGTTTCGGTCCAACTTTTATATTGTAATCGAATGTATACTTGGAATTATTTAACCCGATGTAACCACTACTAACACGTATGCTTTGATTGTGGAACGTGTAAGGGTTGTATTGGGACTAGAATAGCTCTTATTCTTTTTCCCCTCTTCCCTATAATTCTTATTGCAGTTCGGTATGCGGAACTGAATCTATGTCCCTATCAAATTGCCTTAAGTTATAGTTGACCTGCCTATCCGGGCACGTGCTTCTACAGTGAACACAATCAGCCAAAAATAACAGCAAACAAGAGACAAAATGTTCAGTTACTCTGCGCCTCTCCAAGCCTTTATTCAGTGATTCTTCAGAACTAATTACATCACCAATTCAATTTACTTTTACAAAAATATTGCAAGACTTCTCTCTTGTTCCTTCCTCAACCAAGACAAAACTCAGACTCTTGTCGACTTCACTCCGTCGCTCACTATTCATACATACTTTTCTTTGTCTGCACACTGCAGCTCACAATACATACATTTTCATATATACAAATTACCACATAAAAATAATAATTACAAATTCCATAAGTAACAAGACTCCTATCTATCTACGCACCAAATACAAAATCATAAACTCTATGCTAACTTTCATCTACATAATTTTAAGTCCCAACATTCCCGGCCCCCGATTTAGGCGCTCCAGTTGGAATAGCGCCTGAATCCGACATCTGTAGTCCTAAGGGGATGATCTTGGCCACTGACCTCTTGTAGGTGGCTGGATTGTTGCGATGACGCGTAGTTACCTCAACCACACGCACCAGTCCATCTTTCCCCGGAAATGTCTTCGTCACTATTCCTTTCACCCAGGTGTTGCGAGGCTGAAGGTCGTCCACTAGCAGCACCACGTCACCGACTTGAATGGGCTCCTTGGTATCGTACCACTTCGTCTTCCGCACGAGATCCGGCAATACTTCATGCACCCATCGCCTCAAGAAGTGGTTCACATAACTTTGTGCTTTCTTGTACATGCTCCGCATGTGTTCTGCTTCGTCGCCAACCCCATCACCCATAAATCCCGAACAACCTGATGTCGCTGCTCCAAGAAGCAAACGGTTGGGAGTAAGAGACTCCGGATCATCAGCGTCTGGAGACACATACGTCAACGGTAGGCTTTTGACGATGTTCTCTATTTTAGGCAGCTCATCTACCCACACTTTCCATTTTTCATAAACATATTTTGGAATATCTTCATCCCAAGCCGTTCCCACTTTCCACACACGCTGGAGTAATATCATCCCTTGAATCTTGAAATTTCCTAGGAACGCCACTGGATCGAATAGGGACATCAGCAAGCTACACATCTCACGTTTTGATGGCTGCCTTCCCTTCATGACTTCTGGATCCACCTTATGGAAATTTATCTTGAAGCAGAACTCGTCGCTTGCTGCATTCCACCAAAGCCCCATAACCCGCTACCAGTCATCACATGCCATACTTTGAAGCTTCTTATTATCTTGCCTCAGGTCTTCAGGAATAGAGTTCATAACCGCTTCACTGTTGGACAGGTACTTCTTTAAGTGAAAGCCTCCTGACGAATTCACATAGGAAATATCATCTCGCAACTTGATTGCGTCATCTTGGTTATCTGCTCCCGTGAGCAGATCATCGCAGTACATGTGCATTTTCGTTGCATGTACGGCGGCTGAATGCTTATCCCCAAATTGGTCAGCATTGAGGTTCTTGATGTAGGTGGCACAGCTTGGTGATGATGTTGCCCCGAAGATCATCACCATCATTTCGTAGGTGTCTGGCTTCCGCTTGGAATCTCCATCCCTCCACAGGAAACGTTGTGAGCACCTATCACTTTCTTGTATGATCACATGATGGAACATGTCCTCAATGTCGGCACTGATAGCAATGCGGTGGCGACGGAAGTTCCATATCACACTTGTAAGGCTGCACAGCAAATCTGGTCCAGTGAACAACCTGTCATTCATGCACCTCCCCTTAATCTTCTCCGCAGCATCAAACACCAACCTAAACTTGCCTGGCTTGTTGGGATTGGTGACATCAAAATGGGAAATGTAGTTGGTCTTCTTCTCCACCACACTTGCCTCTTCTGGAGAAAGTTTGCGGATAAACCCCTTATCCAAATACTCCTGTATTTTATTGCGATAGGTATTGGCAAAGCTGTTATCTTTTGCCATCCTCTTCTCTGTTGACAACAATCGATTAAGTGCTGCTCTCTTAGACTCCATCGCCGGAAGCTCCTCATCCATGTCACGCCATAACAGCCCAATGGTCCGACTACCATCTTTGAATGAGGCTGTATCTTCCATTATTTTTTCTACCTTCTTATCTTCGACAGAGTAACCTGGGTGGGCTGACGCGATTCCATACTCATCCACTTTGAAGGAATCTTTGATAAGGGCGTGCAATGTGTCATCTTGAGGAAGGCCTCCAATGTGATAAGAAAGGCCGACCCCCTTGTTGCTGTTGAATTTTCCTTGGACAACCCATCCAAGTACAGTTCTCATTGCAACTGGCTGATGAATGCTTCTGATAAGCAAGTCCCTGTGGGCCATAAGGAAAGCATGGTCACCTCCAATGATCACTTCCGGTATTACTTTCTTCAGGCTTCCACCTTTCATCCTTCTCAGGTGAGGCCACTTCTTCTTCAACTCATCAATGTTGATTGAGTATGGAGGAATCCCAATCTCCCCCACAGTGATCACATCAGTAAGTGGATAGTACTTAGCGTCTTTGTACCTTCCACTTATTTCCATATTCACCCTCATGGCGTTGCGGTTCACTTTTATTTCACCTCCCATATTCTTGTACCGGTATGAAGTTCGAGCCCCTTGCAATCCCAGCTCCACCGCCAAAGTCTCCGACACCAAAGTTCTGGATGCACCACTATCCAACAAAGCGTAGGTTGTCCGCCAGCTTCCATCTTGCTTCCTCACTCGAACAGGTACAATTGCTAATGGACCGTCAGTTCCTTCAATATATAAACTGACCCCAATAATTCCCTGATCGTCTGTCTTCTTCCCATCACTTGCGGCAGGAAGATTGATTTGCGGGAAAACTTCACCTTTTTCTTTTGCGATTGATTTTCCACCATCCTGTGGTCTGCTGCTGGGCTTATCATCCTGGCGATGAAGTAATTGGTGGTGGTAACGGCGGCATCCATTCTCACTGCATTCACGCATGGACTTGCATTCTGATGTGATGTGACCAGGCTTCATGCATCTGTAACAAATCCTTTCTTCCTTCACTAGCCGCCACTTGTCATCATAACTTTTCTTCTTATAGATGAAGCACCTGTCAATTGCGTGTCCTTTCCTCTTGCAAACCACACATGGCTTCGGACCGGATCTGGAGCTGCTACTTTGTTCTTCCGAAACTGAAGCAAAGTTATGGGACCCCGGCCCCCGTCTGGACCTCCCCTTACTTTCTTGCTCGACCGCAACATTTACTATTGGTAAACAGTTGTGATAGTTTATATGTGAATGAGTTTTTAGTTTTTCAAGCTTTCGTAAAGCTTAACACACGTAAATCTAACGTGCCTGGTGCCTTGCCTGCTCAGTTTTTAAAGTTTGATGCAATACACATTGTACCTTATTTTACACACGTAGTCAATTTTAGTTTTAAAAATATGGTTGTACCGTCAGAGTGATAAAAGGGATTCATTACACCTGTCCCTAAAGATATAAATAATGTCTGCATTGAAAACCTTAGGCCCATCACGCAAACGAATATTTACAGTAAGATCGTGGAAGGTTTCATGTTTACAAAGATATACAAGCAAGTTGAAGAAAAATTGAACAAAAATCAATATGGTGCGATGCGTAGATGGTCTACTTAATATTACCTTGTGTCACTGTTTGACTTCGTGTTCAAGTCACTCGAAAAGTCAAATACATATGTGATTTTAGTCCTACTAGACTTATCAAAAGCCTTCGATTTAGTGGACCACAATGTGCTTATAGAGCGATTGATTGAAATTGGGATATGTAAAAACGATATCATGTGGATAGCAGATTTTCTAAGGAACAGAAGGCAATGCACAAAGCACCTTAACATGCTGTCATCATTTCTGAATATAACAAACTCTTGTCCACAAGGAACTAAAATGGCTGTCCTCCTATTCGTCATTCTTATAAACGATTTATTAGTGTATTTTTATGAACGACATGACAACCAAAATACACTCCTTAATGCATTTGTTGACGACATGTGCATTGCTGAAGCAGTTGATTACTCCAGTGAACCCCAAATGAACTACCTACTAAAAGATTTAAATGATCGTATGCTCACAAATAAAATGTGCCTGAATGCCAAGAAAAGTATGGTTGTGGTGATTGACAATTCAAAAGGAAAAAAGTACAGCAATGTGGATATTAACATTAATGGAGAATCGATACCCAAAGTGGATGCCAGTAAACTGCTTGGTGTCATGATAAACACAAAAGCAGACTGGAATGATCATATTCAATATATATACCGTAAAGCTTGTAAAAAACTGTTTATTTTGAGAAAGGTTAAGTGTTTTGGTTTAAATAAGTCCCAGCTTACTAAATTTTATGTACTTCACATACGGAGTGTTTTAGAATATTGTTGTGTATTGTGGGCGAATGCACTTACTCTAAAACAAACGAAGTTATTAGTTGGTGTTGAAAAACGTGCTTGTTCAATCATAACCGGTATTTATGTTTCAAGTAAAAACTATCTACAAGTCTGCGAATCCTTGGATATAAGTTGTTTGACCAAGAGGTGGAATACATTGCTGGAAAACTTTGGTGTTCAAACCATTAACAATTGTAGATACGTAAATTGGTTGGAAAAGTATAGAATAAATCGAAAGCCTAATTACAGTAGTAGGTACAACAATAACTTTTACAACTTTAGAGT